>VDFB02134878.1:0-12884 GCA_007258455.2 Sequoia sempervirens
ATTACAACTTTATTTCATAAAAATAATCACACTATGATTATTGCTTTAAATCTTTGTTAGTATTTTTCACCCAATAAAATACACCTTTTATGTAATAATAATTATCCACTCTCGTAATTCCGTTGGTGAAAAATACCCACCTCCAAGTGCAAATGCTTTATAAAATTTTACCCCATATGCTTTTGTGGGTAAAATAATTGTTTACCTTATAAATCCCCTCGCATATTTCACATTTTAGTGAAAATATTTTATCTCTTGAAGAAAATATTCACCTTCATTGAATAAATTATTTTATTGCTCCTATCCTTCACCGCTATGTTCTCATCAGCATGACTTAACATAGTCAGTAAGAATTCACCACGACCACCATTCTCTCACCGATGAAGTAAGTTCTATCGGTAAGACTTTAAGACTCGAAAAGACTCCCACCGATGCAAGGCAATCTCTCCGATGGTGTTTATTTTAGGGTTTTCTATTGGGTTGTTTGTGGGTACGTGGGAAATACCTGGAGTTATTCATGTGTTTTCCTCATGTTTCTCAAATACTACTTTAAATTTTATGAGCCATTACAACCATTGTAAAAGACAAACAAATATAGGCTCAATATTTTTAAGATCTAACTGTCTGGTTTATTTCATTCATCTTGTATCAAGATCAAGAATTCAATAGCGCCATCATTGTCAACATATGCAATCGCTGGAGTAATAGGTAGTGTGAATTAATTTTTAAAAGTCTTCTTTTGATGCTTGATCTCAGCCTGATCTTCATCTTGCCACTCCTTTTCACACTTAAAATCCATTCTTCCCTATGTGATTTTTTTAGGTAATCAGCCACTGCAAAAATCCTTTGTCCATGGGATTTGGGAATATGATACCATAATGTTTATTCCTTGATTTTGATATTGCCCAACAAAGCTCATCAGCAATATGTTTTGCTTTTGAAGAGTGAAGCTAAAAACCTCTTAATGCTACACCAACATAAAATAATAACATGTACTTGGAGGCTGCTAATTTTTTTTTAAAACTGTCCCAAATTAATTTTAAAACATATAAAATGTTTTTTTTTTTTTCTAAATTATGCCTCTCAAACTTTAGCTCATAGGAAAATTTTAATTTCGGCTGCCGATAAAATAGAGTAATTCCACTGCGTGCACACAGAGCATCCTAGAGCCACAAAAATTTGCAAGGGACTGTGATCAATTATTTTGGAAGTGGGTTTCTGATGGATTTTGAACAACTCACCAAATCGAAGTACTTCCTTTGTAAACTGGCCTGCCAAGCATGTAGTGAGAAAAAATGAATTTTTAATTTAATGCACCAAATGAGCTTTTCATCGAACAAAATTGAAATTAGAAATTTTTGAGGCCAAAAAGTCAACTGGGTCATCCTTAGAATTTCAAAATTTGCAACTTTTTTGGGGTGCCAAATCTAGCCCGGGAGTAGTTGTAAAATAATTAAAAAGCATATCAAAACTCCTCTGATGACCATGAAAATGAACGTACATGTTGAGTTGTGATAGTAGAGTATGCTTGTCAAACGGTTTGGCATGAAGTTGTCAGAAATGAAAACTATAAATTCTCAAAGTTGCATACTTAGAATTTTCTGAAAAATTACCACTGTCAAACTCAATTGAAACCTTCCATTTTCCCTTTTTGAAAAAATATCAAATGTGATCTTGAGAAGTTATAACCTTGAATATTAGCTCATTTAAGCATGTTGAACATGTGTGCAAGAATTTTTTTCACCAACCATCTCCGTTCATGAAATATCAAACACCAAAGTTGACCATTTTGTAGCTGTTCTAGAAATGCAGTCTTAAAACTGTGTAAAATCCATTTGGATTTGATCTTGGAAAAATATCAAATGATGTCCAAACGCCCTGAAAACTGTCATGGAGGTAGAATTTGGTGGGAAGAATCAAGATTACCAATTGGCTTGTATCGATCATCATTCATTTGCTTAATATTTACCCTCAAAGTTGACCATTTTAACAGATTTTTCACTGTACTTACAACAGATTTTCTCAAAACCCTTCAACTTGTTGCTTTGAAACTTTGTTAAATCAGATCGTATGGAGCTAAAAAATGGTGTGCACACTCCCATATGATAAATAAACATGTTTGCAAAGTGATTTCACTTGAAATTGAACAGATCCAAAATTATGATTTTTCAAAATGTGCTCCTAAGACTGATTTTACACTTGAGTTTCTGAGCGTTAAATCTTCTTTTAAATATAGGGACTTAAAATTTGTATGGAAATTTTAGGGTCCCAGCATAATCAACTCATCAGGGGATGAATGATTGTGGGAATCATTTGCAAGAGAATCCAAATGTTGGAAGAAACTGAGACCAAATATTTCACCCAGCGGCAACAAATTTGAAACTTTTTTCTATCATGAACTAACATGGTTTTTAAAAAACCATATCACAGCTAATGGCACAAGGCCACCGAAAAGAATTGTCTTTATTTTCCCCTGTCATACACCTTGCTCTATTTTTTTTTCATCAAATTCTTTTTAAGAACACTTATGCAATCAGCCCTATCATTTCTTTGGCCCAGAAACCTTGAGGAAGATCATTATGTTGACTTGACTCGTGTTCTTTTTCACCACATTGAAGTTCATATCTTCCATCATCATGAAGCCAAATTTCTGTCATCTGCACCATACACAATGTGTATTCATATTCAATGCAACATTTCTCATTATTTTGCTCATTATCATGTACTGCAAAATGATCTCCCAGCTGTACTGAAAACTTAAAATTTGAATGCTTCTCTTGAAAGTCTGAAAATTCAATCACACCAACATTTTCTGAGACAATTAGATTTGAAAAAATTTCTATCTTTTTTATATCACTAAGTGGAAATTATGTAAATTTATGATCTATGTAGTTATCATTGTGTACACTTGAACCAATTAATGCTAGAGATGAACTTTCTGAAATTTTATCATGTATGTATTTCTAATATTCTATTACTAGTAAATCTGAAATTCACTCACTATTGAGTGAACTTGCCTCTGTATCCAAATCGTTGCTGTTGTATTCATCATAAAAAAATGGCAATTCAAGTGCTTTGATCTCACATTCAATTGTTTCACAAATTGGTACATCATTTTGATTATCAGAAAACATTTCATCTTCAACATAAAGTGGCTTTGAAAATACATGAAATTCGTTCTTTGGAATACCTTGGAAAGATACCATCTGATCATCACCTATCTTTTCATCATGCAATGGATTTGAAAAAAATTGAAAACCATTTTCAGATATACAAACCTCTTCATCATCTAATTTGTATCTCCATGGTTTTTATCTACAGCTGGAAGTGTTATTTGTTCATTGTCAAATGAACTTGCCTCTTCAATTACTTCTTCATCTTGATCTCCATAAGAGCTGTAAAAATCACCTTGTTGTAAATCAAAATCCACAGGTTTAGCTTCACAATCTAAGTGTTCAATGGATCCCTCATAACATGTGTTGTCACAATCTGTTATGCAAGAGAGAGTTTCTCTATCTTCGTCTTCTTGATCTCCATAAGAGCTGAGAATATCTCCTTGTTGTAGATCAAGATTCACATAGCTGTCCTCAAACTCTTCTTCATTATAGCATGATACACAATCCCCTTCTATTTCAACTTGGCAAGATGTCATTTGAGATCCTTCTATTAATTGATCATACAATGGTTTTAAAAAAAATTCAAAACCACGTTCAAGTGTGCAATCTTCTTTTTTATCAATCATGTCCTCATGGTTATCATCTATAGATAAATATGTCATCTGTTCTTTGTTAAGTGGATTTGCTTCTTCATTGACCTCTTCTGCATTTTCTTTATCTTGGCTCTCATAAAAGCTATCTTCATGAACTCTTATTCATTATTAAATGTGTCACCATGGCATTGATCTGAAAACGTAGGTGCTATTTGTTCATCTTCACTTGCTTTATCACCAATGTATTCCTCATGAAGTGTATCTTCAAGAACATCCTCATCATTGCAGTCCTCATCCAAGATGTAAGATTGATCTTCCATATCATCATCATCTTCCAAATTTGAATAATTATCATTGGAAATCTTAATTGCACACATTTCCTTTGTTTGTTGTATTGTTTGATTTCCCATGATATCACTATTAGATTCATTGTTGACAGTGTTCATATTCCTTGTCCTCTCCATGGAATCAATAAATTTATTCACTCGATCACAGGCATGTTGTATTGATGATTCTGACCAATAGGCTAATTCAGGTTTCCAAACTTTTATGAATTATGCAACAAAAAGGGGTCTTGTAGGCTTACAATTAGGAGGTAATTGCATACAGAAATTTATCATCCTATTGTAAAGAGAGATTTTATCTTCTCCTTCATGTCTCCTTATGTTTGCATCAAAGGGGTAAATTCCACATTCTGCAATGGAATTTTGGCTTTGAGTATATACGTACTCATCTTCTTCCTCCTCAAGGCTGCCCCGTTTGGATATACATTTCGTTTCCGTTTTGATTGACGCCTTACCTTCATGTTAAGGCGATTCAATTGTGTTGGGTATATTTGGTAGTCTTGATAGCTTACCAACCTTTGTCGAGGCCCGAATAAGCATTTACTTGCCGGTACATTGTGGTGAATAAGTGTTCTATTATTGCATGATATGCATCACCTCCATTGTCAAAATTTTCCAATTGTATTATCCCGGGCACTTGTGGGGCCAATGCTTGCCTACATTTTATTGTATTACCCATTCTTATTGCAAGGAATTCATGTACTAATTATGTAGCAAGTTCTTTACGGTTCAATAAAAGGTAGTTTTCTTTCTTCAATTCTTGGGTCTGTTTCTTTCTCCACTTGTGGTGTTTTCCAACATTTAACAATTCTTATCGACTGCTACCTTTCAATATATTCTTTTGTTCCATACACAAATTGTCTATCCATTCTTCATCAGGTTTTTACCAAAGTCGCCACCTACTTTTCCGAAAGTAGGAAAATGTTTCTAATGTCATCCCCAGCAGAGTCACCAATTTGTTGGCTCTCAAAAATGCAGGCGAAATGCCTCAAGAGGTTGCCAATCTCTTGGTGTGTTTCAGGGTAACAGACAAGGCCAAATGGTTTAAACCTTCTTCTCTTCAGGTGTTGCTAGACCTAGGCAGGTGTACCTATATGAATGAAGCAGACTTAAAGTTGTATGACTTGAATGAATTGATGGATCTATTATGATGGTGTAAAGTGTAATAGATGAAAGTTTACTCAATATTCCTATTCCTAATTCTAAACTTGAAATGTGAATGTTTTAATAAGATTTTATAAAATTCTAAAATGTGGATGGTGTGACCAGTGCCTACTTTTGTTGGGCTAATGGAGTCAAGAGGTAAATAATATTTGTGTCCTATTTCTGGATACAATTCAAATTGTTTGGCACTTTTACATTTATAACTTGTATAAACAGGCAAGAGTGTAATTATCAGATTCTTCTTAATAATCCAAATGTCCTTTTCCAGATTACTGTGATTAATTAGAAGGATTTAATCTTGTCTTGCAGGAACCAATTAACTGAACCACATAAGAGCAGCAAGTGTGCTTTGATAAATTGAAGAATATCCTTGATATTTCAATTTAAATAATCAAGAAGTGACAACTTTGGAGACAACCAAATAATATTTTCAAATAAATTCAACAAACAACTAACACCATAATTGGATCACCAAATTTATGCATTCTTCTGCATTACATAATTTGAAAAGATTTTACAATGTACAACATGATATTTATTTAGAAATAGTTCACCTATCCAACTACCCTACCCTCGATTTCTCCTCCAATCTAATATCGATCCATTTTATTTCATCTCATATATATACATTATATTGGGGTTATGACCCTTCCTGCGATGCATTACTACAACTCTTTTGGGGTGCCAAAAAATCAGCCCCAGGTCATCCTTGGGAATTTCAAAGTTGCAACTTTTTGGGGTGCCAAATCTAGCCCGGGAGTAGTTGTAAAATAATTAAAAAGCATATCAAAACTCCTCTGATGACCATGAAAATGAACGTACATGTTGAGTTGTGATAGTAGAGTATGCTTGTCAAACGGTTTGGCATGAAGTTGTCAGAAATGAAAACTATAAATTCTCAAAGTTGCATACTTAGCATTTTCTGAAAAATTACCACTGTCAAACTCAATTGAAACCTTCCATTTTCCCTTTTTGAAAAAATATCAAATGTGATCTTGAGAAGTTATAACCTTGAATATTAGCTCATTTAAGCATGTTGAACATGTGTGCAAGAATTTTTTTCACCAACCATCTCCGTTCATGAAATATCAAACACCAAAGTTGACCATTTTGTAGCTGTTCTAGAAATGCAGTCTTAAAACTGTGTAAAATCCATTTGGATTTGATCTTGGAAAAATATCAAATGATGTCCAAACGCCCTGAAAACTGTCATGGAGGTAGAATTTGGTGGGAAGAATCAAGATTACCAATTGGCTTGTATCGATCATCATTCATTTGCTTAATATTTACCCTCAAAGTTGACCATTTTAACAGATTTTTCACTGTACTTACAACAGATTTTCTCAAAACCCTTCAACTTGTTGCTTTGAAACTTTGTTAAATCAGATCGTATGGAGCTAAAAAATGGTGTGCACACTCCCATATGATAAATAAACATGTTTGCAAAGTGATTTCACTTGAAATTGAACAGATCCAAAATTATGATTTTTCAAAATGTGCTCCTAAGACTGATTTTACACTTGAGTTTCTGAGCGTTAAAATCCTCTTTTTAAATATGGGGACTTAAAATTTGTATGAAATTTTAAGTCCCAACAGTGGCTCCATTTGGGGATGAATGATTGAGATCATTGCAAGAATCCAGATCACTGGAAGAGCAGACCAAATAATTTATCCATCAAGCAGTAGATTCAAACTCCCTTTTTTGTGATGAACTGTTATGGTTTTCTGAAAAATCTTCACCACAGCTGATGGCACAAGGCCACCAAAATAATAGTCTTTATTTTCCCCTATCAAATACCTTGCTCTATTTTGTTTTCATCAAATTCTTTTTAAGATAACTTATGCAATCAACCTTGCCACTGTCATTGAAAACCTTCAGATGATCATTATGTTGAGCTTGGCCCAACTTCCTTTCGCCATCTTGCAATTCATATTCTCTATCATCATGAAATAAATGTCTGTCATCTTCACCATACAATGTGTATTCATATTCAATGCAACATTTCTCATTATTTTGCTCATTATCATGTACTGCAAAATGATCTCCCAGCTGTACTGAAAACTTAAAATTTGAATGCTTCTCTTGAAAGTCTGAAAATTCAATCACACCAACATTTTCTGAGACAATTAGATTTGAAAAAATTTCTATCTTTTTTATATCACTAAGTGGAAATTATGTAAATTTATGATCTATGTAGTTATCATTGTGTACACTTGAACCAATTAATGCTAGAGATGAACTTTCTGAAATTTTATCATGTATGTATTTCTAATATTCTATTACTAGTAAATCTGAAATTCGCTCACTATTGAGTGAACTTGCCTCTGTATCCAAATCGTTGCTGTTGTATTCATCATAAAAAAATGGCAATTCAAGTGCTTTGATCTCACATTCAATTGTTTCACAAATTGGTACATCATTTTGATTATCAGAAAACATTTCATCTTCAACATAAAGTGGCTTTGAAAATACATGAAATTCGTTCTTTGGAATACCTTGGAAAGATACCATCTGATCATCACCTATCTTTTCATCATGCAATGGATTTGAAAAAAATTGAAAACCATTTTCAGATATACAAACCTCTTCATCATCTAATTTGTATCTCCATGGTTTTTATCTACAGCTGGAAGTGTTATTTGTTCATTGTCAAATGAACTTGCCTCTTCAATTACTTCTTCATCTTGATCTCCATAAGAGCTGTAAAAATCACCTTGTTGTAAATCAAAATCCACAGGTTTAGCTTCACAATCTAAGTGTTCAATGGATCCCTCATAACATGTGTTGTCACAATCTGTTATGCAAGAGAGAGTTTCTCTATCTTCGTCTTCTTGATCTCCATAAGAGCTGAGAATATCTCCTTGTTGTAGATCAAGATTCACATAGCTGTCCTCAAACTCTTCTTCATTATAGCATGATACACAATCCCCTTCTATTTCAACTTGGCAAGATGTCATTTGAGATCCTTCTATTAATTGATCATACAATGGTTTTAAAAAAAATTCAAAACCACGTTCAAGTGTGCAATCTTCTTTTTTATCAATCATGTCCTCATGGTTATCATCTATAGATAAATATGTCATCTGTTCTTTGTTAAGTGGATTTGCTTCTTCATTGACCTCTTCTGCATTTTCTTTATCTTGGCTCTCATAAAAGCTATCTTCATGAACTCTTATTCATTATTAAATGTGTCACCATGGCATTGATCTGAAAACGTAGGTGCTATTTGTTCATCTTCACTTGCTTTATCACCAATGTATTCCTCATGAAGTGTATCTTCAAGAACATCCTCATCATTGCAGTCCTCATCCAAGATGTAAGATTGATCTTCCATATCATCATCATCTTCCAAATTTGAATAATTATCATTGGAAATCTTAATTGCACACATTTCCTTTGTTTGTTGTATTGTTTGATTTCCCATGATATCACTATTAGATTCATTGTTGACAGTGTTCATATTCCTTGTCCTCTCCATGGAATCAATAAATTTATTCACTCGATCACAGGCATGTTGTATTGATGATTCTGACCAATAGGCTAATTCAGGTTTCCAAACTTTTATGAATTATGCAACAAAAAGGGGTCTTGTAGGCTTACAATTAGGAGGTAATTGCATACAGAAATTTATCATCCTATTGTAAAGAGAGATTTTATCTTCTCCTTCATGTCTCCTTATGTTTGCATCAAAGGGGTAAATTCCACATTCTGCAATGGAATTTTGGCTTTGAGTATATACGTACTCATCTTCTTCCTCCTCAAGCTACTAATTTGGATATACATTTCGTTGCAAGTTTTGATTGACACCTTCATGTGGGCTGATTCAATTGTGTTGATTATATTGATAGTCTTGATAGCTTACCAACCTTTGTCTAGGAGAGACTGAATAAGCACTTACTTGCTTCGACTGTTGTGGTGAATAAGTGTTCTGTTGTGCATGATATGCATCGCCTCCATTGTGAAAATTTCCAATTGTATTATCAGGTGCTTGTGGGGCCCAATGCTTGCCTACATTTGTGTATTCATTCTTATTGCAGAATTCTCTTAATTGTATCAGTTGCTAGTTCAATAGTAGTTTTTCTTTCTTCAATTGCAGTGTTTCTTTCTCCATTTGTAGTGTTTTCCTTTTCCATTCTTTAATTCTTATCGACTGCTACCTTTCAATATATTCTTTTGTTCCATACACAAATTTTCTATCCATTCTTCATCAGGTTTTTACCAAAGTCGCCACCTACTTTTCCGAAAGTAGGAAAATGTTTCTGATGTCATCCCCAGCAGAGTCACCAATTTGTTGGCTCTCAAAAATGCAGGCGAAATGCCTCAAGAGGTTGCCAATCTCTTGGTGTGTTTCAGGGTAACAGACAAGGCCAAATGGTTTAAACCTTCTTCTCTTCAGGTGTTGCTAGACCTAGGCAGGTGTACCTATATGAATGAAGCAGACTTAAAGTTGTATGACTTGAATGAATTGATGGATCTATTATGATGGTGTAAAGTGTAATAGATGAAATTTTACTCAATATTCCTATTCCTAATTCTAAACTTGAAATGTGAATGTTTTAATAAGATTTTATAAAATTCTAAAATGTGGATGGTGTGACCAGTGCCTACTTCTGTTGGGCTAATGGAGTCAAGAGGTAAATAATATTTGTGTCCTATTTCTGGATACAATTCAAATTGTTTGGCACTTTTACATTTATAACTTGTATAAACAGGCAAGAGTGTAATTATCAGATTCTTCTTAATAATCCAAATGTCCTTTTCCAGATTACTGTGATTAATTAGAAGGATTTAATCTTGTCTTGCAGGAACCAATTAACTGAATCACACAAGAGCAACAAGTGTGCTTTGATAAATTGAAGAATATCCTTGATATTTCAATTTAAATAATCAAGAAGTGACAACCTTGGAGACAACCAAATAATATTTTCAAAGAAATTCAACAAACAATTGACACCATAATTGGATCACCAAATTTATGCATTCTTCTCCATTACATAATTTGAAAATATTTTACAATGTACAACATGATATTTATTTCGGCAATAGTTCACCCTATCCAACTACCCTACCTATTGATTTCTCCTCAATCTAATATCCTGATCCATTTTATTTCATCTCATATATATACATTATATTAGGGTTATGACCCTTCGCACGTCATTATACAGCTCTTTGGGGTGCCAAAATCAAGTCATCCTTAGAATTCAAAAATTTGCAACTTTTGGGGTGCCAAATCTAGCCCGGGAGTAGTTGTAAAATAATTAAAAAGCATATCAAAACTCCTCTGATGACCATGAAAATGAACGTACATGTTGAGTTGTGATAGGAGAGTATGCTTGTCAAATGGTTTGGCATGAAGTTGTCAGAAATGAAAACTATAAATTCTCAAAGTTGCATACTTAGCATTTTCTGAAAAATTACCACTGTCAAACTCAATTGAAACCTTCCATTTTCCCTGTTTGAAAAAATATCAAATGTGATCTTGAGAAGTTATAACCTTGAATATTAGCTCATTTAAGCATGTTGAACATGTGTGCAAGAGGTTTTTTCACCAACCATCTCCGTTCATGAAATATCAAACACCAAAGTTGACCATTTTGTAGCTGTTCTAGAAATGCAGTCTTAAAACTGTGTAAAATCCATTTGGATTTGATCTTGGAAAAATATCAAATGATGTCCAAACGCCCTGAAAACTGTCATGGAGGTAGAATTTGGTGGGAAGAATCAAGATTACCAATTGGCTTGTATCGATCATCATTCATTTGCTTAATATTTACCCTCAAAGTTGACCATTTTAACAGATTTTTCACTGTACTTACAACAGATTTTCTCAAAACCCTTCAACTTGTTGCTTTGAAACTTTGTTAAATCAGATCGTATGGAGCTAAAAAATGGTGTGCACACTCCCATATGATAAATAAACATGTTTGCAAAGTGATTTCACTTGAAATTGAACAGATCCAAAATTATGATTTTTCAAAATGTGCTCCTAAGACTGATTTTACACTTGAGTTTCTGAGCGTTAAAATCCTCTTTTTAAATATGGGGACTTAAAATTTGTATGAAATTTTAAGTCCCAACAGTGGCTCCATTTGGGGATGAATGATTGTGAGATCATTGCAAGAATCCAAATCGCTGGAAGAGCAGACCAAATATTTCACCCCTTTGGCAACAAATTTGAAACTTTTTTCTATCATGAACTGTTATGATTTTGAAAAACTTACACCTCAGTTGATGGCACAAGGCCACCAAAAAGAATTGTCCCTATTTTCCCCTATCAAATACCTTGCTTTGTTTTGTTTTCATCAAATTCTTTTTAAGAATACTCATACAATCAACGCTGTCACTATTATTGAAAACCTTTAGAAGATCATTATGTTCAGCTTGACTCATGTTCTTTTCACCACTCTGCAGTTCATATCTTCCATCATCATGAAATAAATTTCTGTCATCTTCACCATACAATGTGTATTCATATTCAATGCAACATTTCTCATTATTTTGCTCATTATCATGTACTGCAAAATGATCTCCCAGCTGTACTGAAAACTTAAAATTTGAATGCTTCTCTTGAAAGTCTGAAAATTCAATCACACCAACATTTTCTGAGACAATTAGATTTGAAAAAATTTCTATCTTTTTTATATCACTAAGTGGAAATTATGTAAATTTATGATCTATGTAGTTATCATTGTGTACACTTGAACCAATTAATGCTAGAGATGAACTTTCTGAAATTTTATCATGTATGTATTTCTAATATTCTATTACTAGTAAATCTGAAATTCACTCACTATTGAGTGAACTTGCCTCTGTATCCAAATCGTTGCTGTTGTATTCATCATAAAAAAATGGCAATTCAAGTGCTTTGATCTCACATTCAATTGTTTCACAAATTGGTACATCATTTTGATTATTAGAAAACATTTCATCTTCAACATAAAGTGGATTTGAGAGCACATAAAATTTCTGCTCTAGCACACCATGGAAAATTTTCATTTGATCATCTTCTATCTTTTCATCATACAATGGATTTCAAAAAATTTTAAAACCATTTTCAGATGTACAAACCTCTTCTTCGTCAAATGTGTCTCCATGGCTTTCAACTGCAACTCAAGGTATTATTTGTTCACTATCAAATGAACTTGCTTCTTCTTCTCAATCATCACCAGAACTACAAGAATCATCTTGTTGTTGATCAACATATGAATATTCAACAGATCCTTCATAACATACACTGTCACAATCTATTATGCAGGAGAAAATTTCTATATCTTTGTCTTCCTCATGCTGGTTGTCATAGGAATCATTCTGACTTGCACTTGTCTCATCTTCCATTGGCTGCATCATTTGATCAATTTATCCATCTTCATCAATGATTTCACCATTTTCTTCATACTTTTTCCTATCTACAATATCAGTCCATTCATCTAGTTGACCAAGAGAACCCGGTATCCATGATTCAGGCCAATAAATTGGGTTTGGCTCATACACTTTCATGAACTGTTAAATGATCTCAGACCTACTAGATGGGAAATTATTAGGTATTTTCCTACAAATATCTTTCATTCTATAGAGTAAAGAGTGCCCAAATTCTCCTCTATATCTCCCTATGTCAAGAAAGGCATCCAAAAGTTTTTTGAAATATTCATATTTTTTAGATTGT
>VDFB02134879.1:0-24765 GCA_007258455.2 Sequoia sempervirens
TAAACAATGACACAAACAATAATGAAATCAAATTGATTGCTTTCCAAATTCATATTCATGAAAATGTAAGCATTTTTTCAAGTCAATAGGCATCTTGATAAAGATAACTCTTGGCGTGTTTTACATATATATATATATATTATTAATTAATATAGGTATGCTAGTTAATTAAATTATTAACTATATTTTATTTCTATTATATATTGAATTGTTAAAAGATGTAAAATCTTAATACTAAATATATAGGAAAATGGTTAAAAAATTACATATTTTTCAAAAAATAAAATATAGTGTGTAATTTAAAATACAAATTATATAATTCTTATAATATTTATATTATTATTTATTGAATATTTAATAGAATTTAAACTAAAAAATTAGCCTCCCCCTCTTGCTCTACCTCTCTCCCCTCCTCCCTCTTCCCATCTTCCATATCTCCCTCCATCTCTCAGTCTCACTCCCTCCCTATCTTCCATATCCTCCTATTTGTCCCTTTATCTTCCCACATATCTCTATATCTATGTCTTTCTCTTCCCATTTATCTATCTCTCCCTCTCTCTTTCTCTCTCTCTATCTCCCCCTATTTCTATCTCCCTCTCCATCTCTATTTGTCTTTATCTACTTATCTCTCTCTCTCTCTCTCTTTCCTCTCTCTCTATATCTCCTTATATCTCTATCTTGTCATCTCTCTCTCTCTCTATATATATATATCTCCCTATCTCTCTATATATTTATTTCTCCCTCTATCTCTCTCTATATCTCTATCTATTTTTATCCCTTTTCCTCTATCATTCTATATTCATCTCTACCTCTATCTATAGGGAGAGATACAAAGGTGAAGCATTGGACCTTCCCAAAGATCCACCAATCTCAACACTACTCCCAACTATTTTGAGCATTTAAGTACATATTGTATTCTAGATTAGGAGGCATGTGTCAAAGCTCATATTTATTGATGCAAAATAGGTCTAAAGTCACAAATTTGACGTAGAGTTCGTTATAGTTTTGTACAAAATTTCAAGTGCCACATAGAGCAAAGATATTCCAATTTTTTATATCATGTCATCAAATTTGGCACTTCATCAAGATTTATATCTTCATCAACATTAACAAAAGCAAAGGTATGTACTTGAATCCCTTGCATTTAAATTTTTCTATATATATAAATATTTTAATATTTTCCCTCAAATCCATAATATATATATTAGTGTGTATTTATTTATTGCAATAACGAATTAACCTAAGTAACACATTAAGAATTCTAAGGATTTGTGCTTGGAAAAAATGCATAGCAAATTTTTTTGTTGGATGTCATGTTGTAAAGTTTAGAAAAACTCAAAATATGAATAGGATTTTAAGGCCATATATTGTAGGCACAATGCAAGAAGGAAGGGGAATCTATTATCAATTTTAATCTACAATTTAATACCATATGAAAACACATGTAGTATTATCTAAAATTAATTCTTGACATATTAATTTTATAAAATACACTTACCATTCAATAAACTTGTCCCAAGAAAGAAACCCTAAGTGAACATTAATTGAACCCTAATTGTAGATTCATAACTCTAATCATAACCCTAAGCGAACACTAATCATAATCAAACCCTAACCCTAGCCTTAAAGTTATCATATAATCTAATTATCTCTCTTATCTAAATTTGGGTTGAATTATTTTCCTTTATTTTTAATTGCATATATATTTTTCGTTTATTAGATCTTATTTTATGAATATATGCAAATATAATTTTACTTCTACATTCATTCTATGCCCATTTTTTTCATGATATTTGAACATTCATTTTCTGGAATATTAGATCAATCTCACACATATATATAAATATGAAACCTCAGTATTTTAAAATTGAATTCTACCCAAAACATAGAAGAATCATTCAAAAAATTCACTCAAATCCACATAAGGAGAGAAAATATATTAGAATTATACGTTTATTCATGCTTTTAAGTCATATCTGCATACAATTTAAGATAAGTTGCATATATTCATCTAAAAATCAAAACAGTCTATTTATTCTATTCCATCCGTTTGGGGTTATAATAGCCAATGGCACCACAGATATCACTTCCTCATTAGAGGACATATATCTTTCTAACCATATATTCAACTCAAAACTATCTTTCTACCTATATATTCAACTCAAAACTATCTTTCTACCCATATATTCAACTCAAAACCTAGCTAGAGCTTTCATCAGTTCTCTCCCTACAAATGAGCCTTGAATTCTCTTTTATATGACAAGAGAGCAACAAGCTTCAGGCTCAAATGTAATTTCACCACTAATTTTTATTTGAACAAAATATCCATTGCATTTGACTTTCATTACAAAACTTCCCACACGTTGAATCTGAAAAACATATATAGTGCATGAACTGGGGTAGCATAAAAGAATAGGGAACACAAATTGTCATCAAAATCCCCTTGTTGCTATCCACGCAAAAAACCAGGCAACTAAATTGCCACGAAGGCACCACAACAACTTCTTATTTACCTGCTACCCTACCCTTACCAACACTCAGACCCTGGTATACATGCTCACTTCTAGTTGTTGCCCAATACGGTAGACTCTCAGCCTCCTCTTCTTTCTTGTCCTTGCCCAATACGGTTCTAGTCCGTCCGCTTGGGGTTTTAACAGTTGATGTGCCCATAGATATAATTTCCTCATCAGAGGGAAGACCGTGATTGAAGCAACTTAAATACCGATAGTAGTTCGAGTCAGTCTCGGTTACATCATCAGAAGTGTTGCTCGTAAGGTCAATGGGTGAGTGTTGGCGCGCATCCGAGCACCTGCTGAATGCTTGCCTTTGTCATCTACCACTTGAGCTGGCAATGTCCTAGAGTGCAACCTTCTCACGTAACCAAAGCGTTAGAAGGTTTACGAATCAAGGCGATGCTGCTCAAAACACAACTTCACGAATAAGCGGGGACCAAGCTTTGTGAGGCTCAAAAAGCGAGAGAGCAGACCTCACTTCTTGACTTCCTCATTTTCTCTTCTCAGACAAGCACTCAAAATTGATTAGACTCAGCCCACAAAGCACTCTAACTACTACAAGAATGACACTATTAGCAGTTAATTCCTCTTGTATTTATTGTACGAGGTAATGGCAACCTTCATCAATGCTTAATAAATATGCATGTGCAAACATGGAAATTTGGCGGCATATGTATTGTCACCGTTTAACTAGAGCTACATGAGAATCCAAAGATCACCCTTCATGATTGCCAACAATAACATCTTCACACAGATTGAGATCAACATGACTACACAAGCAAGGAATAATTCATTAATGCTTCACTAACCTTCCTCTTCCTCCTGCGAGCTAGCAGGGAACAACGGAGATTTACATTAGCTTTTGATCTTGGTTGTCGATCTAAAACCATGGGTTATGAGCTCAATAGTGGAGATTGGGCCCCACATTCCATACAGGACAGACATCTTCCTTTTGCTGACCTCACGCCAAATAACAGGGCAACACCTTAGGTCTGCGAGTTGGCGGGGTACGATTGAGATCTTCTCCCATATCTTCGAATTTGGAAAACCTACACATTGCACGGTTAGTATTTAATGAAAGGCTTTGGCTAAGCCATGAATGACATGACCACTGGAGTTAATGGCTTAGGCTTACGTCACCGGATTAAAATTAAAACCTAACTTTGATTTTAATACTTTATTTCCTCCGCAGGGTTTTATTTCCTAAGTCTCGGTTGGCCTCATTAAATTCTTATCCCAACCCTAACAAAGAACAAATGATTAAGCTAGAAGGATTGTATTTGTTGTTATAACTTTAGTTCTAGAGAATTCTTAATTACCAATTCTTATTTGTGCATTTGTATATGAATCCAATTGAATGCCTTTCCATATCATTATGGAAAATTTTATTATTGCAGCCCTAACTCTAACACTAATTAAACCTTGACCCTAACCTGATTAAACTTGTATTATAACCCTAACTATAACACTAATTGAACTATAATCGTAACTCTAGGTATTGGGATTAGATTCTATCACTTTAATAAAATAATCTTCTATAAATTCATTCAATTTTTTTTGAAATTATTATATAATTTAAAATATTTTCAAATTTACCTATGTTGATATATGAGAGATATAGAAAATCTAAACTCTATACAATTTATAGTTAACTTGACATTGTGTATAAAAAGGTTTAATTTATGAATGTTATAATATAAAAAATAAATGTGCTATAATATAAAAATAAATGTGTTTTCAATGTTTATTTGTCAGTTTAAAAGATGTGCCAATAATGTTGCAATCACTAATGATTAATTTTTTCTTGATGGTTAAAATAGATTGGTAAGTAAATTTATCTATAATAAGTAAATTTATCATTGATTTTTTCTTGATAAGTAAATCAATATTTCATAAATTTATCTATAATTCTTATTTAATTTTTCTTAATTATATTAAATTATATTTTATTAAATTGTTAAAAAATTTATGTTGCTTATAAATAATTTTATGTTTTTTTATAATTAACTTGATATTGTGTATAAAAGGTTTAAGTTATGAATGTTATAATATAAAAAAAAAAATGGTTTTCAATGTTTATTTGTTAGTTTGATGTGAGAATAATGTTGCATAGTAATGATTAAATTTTTCTTGATTGGTTAAGTGATATTGTGAAATTATTCTATGTTAATTTAATGTTATGAATGCTATATAATATAAAGAAAAATATTTCTAATATATTTTTAATGCATCTTTATATTTTATAAACAAAAATCTAAAGTAAAAATGTGATTGTAAAAAAAATACAACTTAATGAGTGAACATACATTTAAAGTTAAAAGTGAAATTATAAAACAAATTGTAAATTTATTTTAAATTTTTCTTCTATAAATATAATTTTTTAATTTGTCGTCTGCCTAGTAATGCCCACTTCTGCTTTTAATGAATGTTTTATTTTGCAAGGGTTGATTTAGTGCTACCGTTGATCTATTTCCTGCAGATATCAACGGTGCCCGCCATCCCGTGATCAAAAATTGAAGGATCACAAAATCACGGGTGGGTGCCATGTGTCCTATCTAGAGGATCAAATTTGAGCTATCCCTGACCAACTACCATTTGATCTGAGCCATTCCTTGCCATCCCGCGATGGTGCTTGGGTTCATTGCGAAATCACAGGCGGGTGCCACGTGTCTCATCCAATCAAGCCTAAAGAGTAAAGGAAACACTAGCCGGCTTTAAATGTATTAAGGGGTGGGTTACTAAAGTGTTCTCGAGACGCACATGTTCTAAATCGACGAATATGTTATAATCTCACTGGAAAAGCTGCTCGAAGGTTAACGACATGGCTGTCGACTGTGTTAAAGGAACGAGATCAACAACGCTCGCTATCCCGCGATCAGGGATTATAGGGATCATGATATCACAGACGGGTGCCATGTGCTCTTCCTAAAGGATGAAATCTACGTGACCATTGATGAGCTATCTCTTCAAGATTGATGGTGCCTGCCATCCCGCGATTAGGAATTTTGGGATCGCTATAACGCCCCGTCGTGTGAACCCCAAAGGACAATTAAACAATAATTATAGCACAATTTTTTTATTTTTTATTTTTTAAAAAGATAACATAACATACATGTAATACACATTAAGACATGACATGAATTTCATTTAAATAGATTCACTAACACATACATCCCTTGGGGTACACGAGGAGTCATTATGAGATTGAGATCCACACAACAACAATAAAGAATAAAAGCCAAAGATATAATTCATAACAAAGTAAACATTAACAAATGTCACACATACATAATAATCATTGATAGGAAACCATCTGAGTACATAAATACAACATATGCATGATTAACTTGACACAATGAATAACAACTGCAAATAGCCACATCAGGTTAATGTTACATTACAATACCAAGTTCAAGATGTACAATGATACAAAGGTGTTTCCAATCATAAATGGAAACCATACACGAGATAACATGATACAAAAGAATATCATAACTGGCTCCAAGACAAATACAACTCTGGAGTCGCCGCAACTGCACTAGTATGCACCTTTCGATCCTCGACTGGGGACCCAATGGGGTGCTTAGCACGTTCCACCCGACCATGTGAGTCTGAAGACCCACCCCCCGTGCTAGGAGCTAAACAAGAAAGAGACCGCAACCAAGAACATCCAAATAGAGAACCACAAGACTCAACACCATACAAAAGTATCATAAAACTCAAGAATTACAAGAGTCAATATACTAACTTAAAATCATAAATGCCATCACATAAATTAAAGCAATGACTAGTAAACAAGTAATCAAAGGATGATCATGAAATACTTCCAAATTAAACTGAATAAACATAATACAATTCCAAATTTCAATCAAATAATACAATAACATCATATCACAGTATCATAAGATACAAGATTGTAAATCAAATATAAATGAGAACATACAAGACCGCAAAACATACTAAAGATGTATTAAAACAATAATCATAAATCAATTTAAATCAATTCAAACAACAATCTAAACCAACTCCCATAACCTACTTCCAGAGGAACACAATAAAGTAAAACAATGGGCAACTAGGGAGAGTGTCATCACATAGCCTACATGGGTTCTCCTGGCCCTTCCTCCAAACTGAGGCGCCGGCCCCCATCTATGGATCTCCTGGCCCTTCCTCCTACTTGAGGCACCGCACCATAGGGTAGCTCATGAGCCGTGAGGGCCTCTCGTGAAGACGAGGTCACGACCTTGCCAACCATGGCCTTCTCACCTTCCATTAGTCTGCAGAAGCACTAATGAAGATGAGGCATCCATTTTTAAATCTTATAATGATATTACTACCCAACCCTCCTAAGTTAATTATTAGGTTTTCACTTGTTTACTAACTCACTCGTGGGTTCTCCTGTGCCCTTCCCCTTAAACGGGGCACCGGCCCCCATGAGGAGCCACTCTCCCTAGAGACCCAATAACATCCAACCAAAAAGAACCAAGGGTTGTACCATCATAATTTGAACAAAGAATCACAACATAAAAGCGTGCGAGGCATTACCCATCTCGCTAACTAGTAAAAAATCAGAGTCTTAGCAATTCTCGTACAACCCTTTCAAAATCCTGATACCAAAACACTTGCCACTACTAGGGCACATAAAAGAGAGAACATAAACCAACAATAAAAATAAACCTCTAGAAGATTCTCATAAATTTACACTAGGGTTTCCCCATCAAAGAACTGACAACCATAATTGCAAGGTCACAAGCACTAATTGCGATTCAAATATAATAAGAGAATACATCAAAATAAGATCAACAACTCCATTCAAACAACATCAACAACTTCGATACAACTAAATTGGAAATACAAGGGGAAACCTCTATTTTCTCCTCTTGGAATACTCATAACTCACTGAACTTTTCAATTGACTTAATAACAACTCAAGCAGAACCATCAATCATGACAATGAAAACATTAACCAATTTACCACTTAGGATAAAGAACAATAGAAAACATATGGGTTCCCAATGAATAGCAACATAAATTAAATGAGAGAAATCTCCAACTCAAAATCAACTCACGAAAAGTCACATCGAAAGGATCTAACAAAACAATCCATAAAACCACACATTCAAATACAAGATATCCATTCCTCCAATAAGAAGTAACTTGAAACAATCTATAAAGAACATTATTTTAAAGATGAATCATTTCCAACCTTTACCATATTGCGAAGTGAAGATATAATCTGATGTTTTTAAGCCATAAGACACTAATCACAAATCAACAATGGTGTCACCTCAAATAGGGAAACGTAAAAGAGAAAATCAACCTTTAATACAACAAAATCACTTAACAAAACCTAAAGCCACCAACTAGGTATTCCACGGGAGACCTCAATTTTCTCCTCACAAGAATCCCTTAGATTGGTACGAAATTACATTCATAAAATCAGCAATATGACAATGACAACAATTATCTAATCATATTCTCAAAAAGATACCAACCTACTCAACAACCAAAACAATTACAATTTCAAGATTCTAAATAACCGTCCATATAAGCAACTCAAATTGTCATAAAGATATCCACTAACTAACAATCCAAAAGAAATAATTAAGAATGAAAACTCAATTCAAGGAACAATTTGTTTCATTGACTTAAGTTTATAAAACTACCATAATTAGGTCAATCGAGTTTACTACAATACTTAACCATGGTAAAAGATATACAATTGTATTATTTAAGAGTTCAGTACAAATGCGATACAACATTTAGAATTATAAGGAATTCAACAACCTATACATTTCTACTCTATTTTATCTATTAAATAAATTCTTCCTTGACTACATATAAATTAAAAATCAATTTTCTTTTATTCCTACTAATTTTAAAATCCATTAACTACATCCTTAATTAAATACTAAAACATTTCTCATAATTTAAGAACAAGCATTCATATATATACATAACACCTACTTGAGTTTGCAATTCCCAACATTTAATCTAAAACTCCTAAATTGAATTATTATTCTCTTAATTCTACACTTCCATTATAAGGGAGTATTATGAACTCAATATTCTAGAAAGTAAATGCCTTTATTAATTCATAATGGTTTTTTCGTTATTCTAAGAGAAACTAATCAAAAGCAACGAGTTACACCAAATGTCCTTCCTACTAAATGGCATTACAAATTATAATAATATATGTTTATTCATTCTAAAATATAACTAATGTAGCTAAGTGATTTAAAATCTCATCCTACAAGAGCCATAACTTCACTAAATACCTTGCTTCGACATTTTACCTTCATAATGAGGGTATATTTACATACCTATTCATATGAAGATAGAATACCAAATGCCAAACATACAATGCCAAGGAGACTAACTTATGATAATGCAACAATTAAGGAAGAGTCTCTGGTTAATCAAAGGAGAGTAATTTCTAATTTTCTTATTGAAAAGTTCTACTAATTTGGATCCACATTCTCATACTAATTTGAATAAAAAGCTGAGACAGGTTAACAATAAAATCAAAAAGATTAATTAGACCTTTAAACTTCCTATTATGTTTAGGTACGCAGCTGAGACAGTTGACAAAGAAATCAGAGAAAATATATAATTTACTACACCCATTCAAGTCTAAAATTTGCAACTGAAAAAGGGGCAATGGTTTCAGGGAGGCTATTTAAATTTGTACACTCTCCTAAGTATAAATGCTGCAGTGGTGATAGGTTGCCAACGGTATCAGGGAGATTATATAAATTTAGATTACCAGACTATGCAAAGGAGCTCATCTAAACACTGTATCCAATGACATCAATTTCTCTCAGCTTCAACTGAACGGAGGTAATTGGAAAAGGCTTGAAACATTGCGCAGACCAAGAGAATTAAATAATCTGCTCATTGGTCCTCAATTTCTTCACTTGAACAATCTGCTCATTGACGGCATCAGAGAAGACACACGAACCAAGCTTCCTCCAAGTTTGAGATGGTTACGGTTGCAAAAATGTGAGAAGCCATTTTCCTTCAGTCTTGTGGATAACATTTAGGATATGATAAAAAATAAAAATCAGAGAGTTTATTTGAATCTATACACCCTACCATGCTCAAGTGTTGCGGCTGTGATAGGTTGCCAAGTATATCAGAAAGTGAATATTGGAATTTGGAACTATCGCCATCTACTTGCATTATTAACAAATCTCACACATTAACCATGAGATGGAAGGGAAGGAGAAAGATGAGGTGCAAATACGTGACTTCAGAGAACATATCTAAAAGTTGAGAGAGGAACAATTCAATTGTTTGAATTTATCAAGAAATCACAGCCTGTCAATCAAAAGATAGTAGGGATATCAATCATACCTGGTTTCTCTATATCATGATGAACTTTGAAAGTAGACAGATTTCACACGCCTTCTAAGCATCACCATCATTAGACGCCCCATGAAAACTCAGGACTCTGGAAGATAATATCGCGTATTTCCATATGAAACTTCCCTTTACTGTGTGCCTTTCCAAAATGGTTGTGTTGCGGAACGAACAGTTCTAGTACACAGATTTCATTGTGCAACATCATGCGTCACGCCTTGCAGTCACTTTCGATCACCCTCAAGAACACACTTGCCGTCTTGGAATAGACTCAATATGTCCCTCTTCTTCCCCCATGCATCGGTCTTCCAATTCCCCCATAGCATGGTCATGCTGATTTGCTAACTGTGATTCTCTCGCCGTCTCAGAATGGTCCCCTATTGGACGTACTCCGACGACCATAAAGATCCACCAATGCTTCACCTTCCCTCTTCCAACCCCTAGAAAGAAATGAACCATTTTTTTAAAGCTAAATATGGTTATTATTTTATTTTTCATATTCTACCATTTTCTTCAACTTCCACATGCTTTTCAGTTACAAAGAGGCTTTAGTTAAGAACAACATTTATGCGGAGCAGTTACAAAACTTTACATGCGAAAATTCTATAATTAGATCTGACATAATATTGCATTTAATTTTGTTTAACTTCTATTTTATTTAATACTTCAAAACACAAACCGAATAGATTGAATCAATTCAAATCATGCCAATCAATTAAATTCTATTGGCAATAATATTTACCCTTCACGACATTGGGATAATTACCTTTGAATAACTTAATAAATTCTTAATTATTATCGAATATCATTAAAAGAATGCTTTTTACAAAACAATTAATTAATTAATTTATTAATAATTCTTTACTTAATATTTTATAAAACTAATTTATTTAATTTTCATCTTAATTTCTAGTTTTATTTACTCAATGCTATTTTAATTAATTGAGTACAAATTCCATCAAATATTAGGTTAACTGCACAAACTAATCACACACAAAACAACAATAACGCAATTAAACACTTACACAAAATCCGGAAAGGTCACAACGGAGGGGCACTACAATCGCGATGTCGCGGGTGCCTGCCACATGTCTCATCCAATGAAGCCTAAGGAGTGAAGAAAGCGTTCGCCGGTTTTAAATGTATTACGGGGCGGATTACTAATGTGCTTGTAAGATGCACGTGTTTTATTTCAACGCAGATGTTATGATTTTAAGGGAAAAGCTGCTCGACAGTTAAAGGAAAGGACGACGACCATTTTTTAAGGAGCAGGATTATGGTAAAAAGATCGACAATGCCCGCCATCCCACGATGATAAATCAAATGATTGTGATATTGCGGGCAACCGCCACATGGCATTCCTTCACGGCGTATGACATAGTGGGCCCCTTTATTGCCGTGTTGGTGATTATGTCAGCCTGTTTTGAAGATGGTCGTTGATGATTTGATCAAACTGAAGGATCAACGGCTCAAATTTAAATATGTATAAAATTATGGTTGGAGTCATTCATGCAGCCCGCGAGTGAGTTTTAATGGCGGATGAGACATCCACTGGTGTGGAATTTGATCAACATAAAATCAATTTACTCATCTCATTTGTATCACAAAGCATCCAAGTATTTCATGAAAATAGTTTCAGAGCCAAAGGTGAAATTGCAAGCAGCTGCTGCCAGAAATTAGAGTTTATGCGAAAAAAGTTGTGAGTTAATTTTCTCTGTTTCCCAGTCATTTTGCACCTAAATTTGGGAAAGGGGGCGTCTGTTATGCTTGTCACTATGCTCATTAAAATATTTTGTTAGGGCTATTGTTTAATCATAAGTGAGGAATTGCGGTATTTTTACTCTGTAATTTCCTATCTCTTCTTAGTCATAGCCACTTGAAGTGTGACATTGTAGTGAGGGCCTAGTTTGTCTAAAATGGCGCCAACCAAGCAACACTCTAGCCACATTGAGTATTTGAAAAGAAACTTGTACGATGATTTCCTAGATCAATTTCCATTATCAACAAATGAGAGAAGGAAAGGTTTGGTGTTGATGCGAGGGAAAATCCTAGGGGAGGGGTTGGTGTGTAATAATTCCAACATTGTTGATGCTAGGGTTCCACTCATAGGCTTAGAAATGTTCAGATTATGGTATGGACAGAGGAATTTTCCTCATCCATTTTTCAAATGGATGGATGTACGACATGGGAAAGCTGGTTGTTCCAAATGTGTTCCCGATGTGGACTTACTTAGAGCAAAGGGCAAAAGATATGACCCTATCACACGGGTAATCAGAGATAATGATGGAGGGGTTCTATTAGAAATTAACAAAGATGTTATCCAATAGACTTTTGATTTGAGTGAGCCAAGTGATGACTTGGTTCCTATTAATCTTGAAGAAATGAAGCAAGAGTATACAAAATTCCAATCTCTTTTTAGGGTTAAGCTGCTTCCACCTCATCTAGTTAAGGTAGGAGGTTCACAATTTCACATCAGCCCTAGTGACTAGGAACCCTTCAGATTGAATTGTTTTGGAAAGCCTTTCCTGGCTACTTTCTATTCACTATGTCAGATTTTGGGTTTCAGCCCTGGTGTAGTAATTTCGATTGCATACATGTTCATGGGGGTGCAAATACAACACCCTAACTTCTCTGTAACATATGACTTTGCTTCTTTTTTGGTGGAGAAGATAGATGAAGGACTGTCGAAGCTACAGAATGGTGATACTGGTACTCAATTATTTTTGTATTCCATGTTGATGCATATGTTCTTGTTTAGGAATGCTGATTTCTTTGCTGAGAAGATGAACTTAAGACAATTAGTTAATGGAGAAAGATTGTCAGTACAAATATGGGCTGTAGATTTGTCCTGTAATAAGGAAAGCACCAATTATGTGTAATTTGATAATTCTTTTGCTGCAAGATTGAGGGCTTAATTGATGGTAAATGTACCTAGGATCCCTCAGGAAGTACATGATTTCCTTAGGCCGAAGGAGAGGAAACTAGAATTGAGGGTTTTACATAACTGGGGTGACATTATCCCATATCCAGTCAGCACTGTCCTGAGAATATATGGATTTCAAGGAACCCCTCACATACTGCCATACAATGTGCCATCAAGACTAGGGTTTGTAGAAGTTATGTGGCAGATGGGGTGTATTCATGAAGATAACCTAACTAGAAAGGGGAAGGGAACATTATTCCCTGATTATACAGTAGTGTCTGACTTTACATTTTCAAAGGGAGGTTGGACACATTTTGACAAATTCTTTGTTGATTACCATTTGAGATTTGGTCCAAGGCGACAACATGATCCTGAAAGTTTCTTTGCTCTTTTCAGACAAATAATAAAAGGTGGAAAATTTGCACGAGTTCAATTTCCTTGAGGACCTGATCATGAATGAATTTGATTTAAATAAACAGGAATTGAACAAGGAAAAGTGGATAGGTTATAGTAATCTACTGGATATTGTGCATGAAATGGATCCGACATATGATCCATTGATGGAATTCACTCCATACCACAAGAGAATTGATTTTTTAATGAAGAATTTTAAGGAGATAATGGACACCTTGACAACCAAAAAGATAAATTTAAGGCTAAGTCTGGATATGCAAGGACAAAGTGATATGCCAATTGAAACAAGGCCAGTATGTCAGCCTACATAAAGGCGGCCCATCTATAGGAGGAAAAGGGATACTAGCAGTGATGAGGAAGAAGTAGATAGAAAAGGGAAGAAAATAATGAAGGCGCCTTCATGACTAGGCCCAAAATTTAAAGTACCTGGGGCTGTCAAAATCATTGAATTAAAATCTTCACCAGAGCGTAGTCCCCCATCAACACCACCTGAGCCAAGCCCTAAGAGGCAAAGAACTGATCACCTACCTGAGGATCTCACAGATGAAATTATTGTTACTGATCAAGACATGCAGGTTGGTATGCCATCCCCTCCTAGGTCAGCTGAATTGGGTCTATCCGATTTGGATATGAAGGGTAAGAGTGTGCAGGATGCAAGAATGAAGGCTTGCAAGGAGTTCTTAGATGAAAATGCATTTGTAAAGACTCCTGTATTCTTGCAATTGGCATAGGGGATGAAATTTGAGGAATATCAAAATAAATGCAAGGAGAGAAGAGAACTAAGGCCTAACAGGTCAGATCAGGAGAATGATGAAGAATTGAAAGCTAAACTAATGGAAGAGTTCAAAAAAATCACTCCTGAAGAAGGAAGACAACTAGTGAATCAGGTTGGTGTTTTGATTTTGCCTGAATGGGACATCGCAGATGTAGTGGCTTTCAATGCCATTATGAAGTCCAAGAATCCTTTTCAGGATTCTGAAGAAGAAGTTAAGGCAGCATTACAAAACTCTGCCTTCAATGAAGAATATGAGACCTTGGCAATTTGGGCATTGGCTCCATAAGGAAGAAAGCCAGACATTGCTGATATTAATCCAAATTTCAAAGGAGGATTAATAATAAAGAGGGCTTCAGAGACTACAACAACCGAAGCCACTAGTTTAACTGTGAATGTGGCCAAGTTGGCCCAAAAAGACTGCTGAAAGGGGAGGAGGCTGAAAGAAAAGAGCCTAATGGAGAAGTATAACATTTTAATGAAGAATATAGTAAAATGCAACAGAGGAATGTTGAGCTGAAAACTGAAGTAGAAAGGTTCAAGTATAGACATATTGGGAACATCCAATGCTCCAGGAACCAACACATCACCTCCCATAGCAGGGTCAATGCCTCTGCTTCTCCAAATGTTTCTACACCAGGGTCTCCCATTCAAAATACTGCTCTTACCCCTCCTCTAGAACAAGTTGATGAACAAATAGAGTGCTCTGTTGATCCAACAAAGAGGCAGCTCATGCAGAAAATTGATCAATTACAGACATCACTAAGGGTAAAGAGGAGGGGGTTTTCTTTCAAAAGAAAAAGAAATTGTTACTCTTGTTTTGGAGCATTTAAATGAAAAGGTGGATAATAAATTTCCCTCTATACATTCTTTGTATTCTTTGCTATTTGAAGCAATAAATAATATTGATAGGGATCAGGGGATAGTGTTTCCAATAATTCAAAATTGGATCCCTAGGGAAAATAATCTAGATGTTATGAATAGAGCCTCAAGGTTTGATGTAAATAACAGGCCCCAATCATTGAAGCCTACTTATATATTAGTTAAATTGTTGCAAGGTTTTCAGACCTTACCAGATGATCTATGTAGGAAGATTAGGGAATTGGTAAATAACTTCAATGATTGGGGTAACACACTGTTACCTAATATAACTGATGAGCAGGGGGAAATCAGAACACTCCAACAATGGAAGGATCAAGCAAGTAAAGTCATCAATAATCAAATTAAAATAATTTGTGATGACTCAGATTATGATTTGTTGGTAAATTGTATGGATAAGATTATTGGTACCGGCTCATTTTTGGAATCTTTTGAAAGAGATGCTAATTAGGTAGCGATAAAGTATTTTCCTTATAGTACAAAGGTAAAAGAGGTGATTGATTTTGACTGGCCAACTACGAAGAATACCAGAGGTGGGTGGCTAAGTATTTGAATGATGATGAGTAAAAAGAGTGGGCTACCGACAGGTGGCAAATTAGATGTTGCGGTTACAACGTTTCTAGTTTTGTATGGATGACTTTCTTGGCGTGGGTTTCACGTGGTTTTTTGTTATTGCATCAACCTTCCTCCGCCGACATGATGAACGAGAATATGCTCCAGGACGATTGCTGTTGTAACGATTTTTGAACAAGAATATTTTTCAAGGTGGTGGCTGTTGTAACAAATTTTGGAATATCACCAGTGTGCTCCAATTGATCAGTGGTGTACTTTCGGCCCGGTGCTTGTTTCTAATTCATTTTCTATAAGAAGGATTTCAAGGCCAGAAGTACGGGTTAGCAAGTTAGTTAAGTTTTTCGAAGTCTAGGTGAAGTTGCAGAGCAAATTGTAAAGTCTAATAGTTTTAGAGAAATGCAATTTAGGTTTTGAGTCATTATGTAGGTTTTGAGTTCATAGAGATTTAATGTTGTATAATAGTACTAGCATTTGAGTTGAAATGAAAATTCGAGCTCATGTCTCTCCATTGTACATGCATATCCAACTTTCAATGAAATAACTAAGGGTTGTTTTATCCATCTCACTGTTGTGGTGTGTATGATTCTATTTTAGCTTTAATTCAAGGAATTAATTAAAATGCTTGAATGGGATTATAGTGGATATGTGCCGTATAAGGATTTGATAAGTAGTCCCGGGTTAGAATGCATACTGATGAAATTGTAATGCAATATTGTCAGGGATCTTATATGTGATGTATTAAATCTATTATAAACCTCTAGATGCTTATGAATTTGACTCCTGCAATGGATATATGGCACTGATCTAAGTTGTAATTATTCGTGTAGTTTAGTATTTGTTTGTCTTTTCCTAGAGCTTGCTACAAATTGCAAATCATTGACTATCTTATACAATGGATCGTGTTTAGTTATCTCACACTCAGATAGTTGATATTGTCTATGAACAACCAATTCTAGTTGATATTATCTTATCGTGTTGAGCTATTAAGTGAGATCATCTGCTATTGTTAATGTTGTTTATAATAATGGTGCAGAATTTGTAAACATATTAAGGGATCACCCTCCTAGGTCTTGCAGAGCCCGAAGTGTACGAGGTGTTACAACTGTAAAATTTTGAATTTTTCATAGTCAATTGCATTCATGAGTTTCCAAATTGAGTCCTCATCATAAGCATAAAGTTCCCTCCTTATGGCGTCTTGCTTGTATTTTGTCATATGATTCATTTGAATCCATCTAGTCTTTGATATTTCATTGTATTACCCATATTGGCAAGACAGGGTGAAGGTCTCACCGACCTATATTTTTCACTAATGTATGCTTGTTGCAGATTATTGGCGGGACACATCTATTGTTTCGGTGACAAGAAAGTCATATCGGCAAGAGAATTGTTATTGGGATGAGTCATAATGAACTCATGTATGTCTCACCGATTAGTGCGGGGAATGATGGATCGGCCAAACAAAAGGTTATAGGAATGATGTCTTACTGAAGGCGTTGGGTCTTGTCGATAATGTGCAAGGGGGGTTTTGTCAAAAAGCTATCGGGAAGAAGCTATGTAGTCTTTCCGACTCAAATGTCACACCGATAGAGAATTGCATCGGCGAGAGAATAAGTCTTCAGTGTGAGTTCTGTCAAAAATTGAAGGTTACACCAAAAGAATACTTCGGGGAGAGTCTCACCAAATAAAGTAATTTGGAGGAACGGGTTCGGTGAGACATTTGGCATCGGTATGAGTCTTTTCGAAGATTCTTAAGTCTTTTCAATGAAATTTATTCCATTGGTAAGAGAATGATATTGTCACGGCGACAAGAAGTAAATTTAAGGAGATTTTTCGGTGAGACATAGGATATCTATGGGATGTCTCCCCGACAACAGAATGTTACAGTGACCCACATGAGAGAAAAGAATGCATTTCAGTGAGACAAAGTATTGTCTGTGAGACTTCTCCCCGACTCTAAAGGTCACAACGAAACACAAAGAACTAAAGGATGACTGTCGATGAGACATTGGCCTTCGGTGTGACTATAGGATGTTTCGGCGAAAGATCTAATGAATGTTACAAAAAATATTTTGCCCCAGATTTGAAAATCTCTCACCGACAAGACATTTGAGGTGATAGTGCAAGTTTCAAATAACTCTTCATTCATGCTTTAGCTGACATATTAATGGCACGATGAGATATAACAGGGTAAGTGTAATCAAATGCATTTGTGTTGAATTGATTGCAGAAGAGTCAGCAGTGCGAACAGAGAACCAGGACATCTTCCAGCCTGAGGAGCTCGAGCAATACATTGTAAGTGACTGCATCTTAGCCTTCTAAATTTTAACTTCTGAAATCTTGAAGAATGGAGTCCTCTAGTTCTGGAAAAGTCAAAAGTAGAAAACAGGGTGAAAGTAGTCAATCGAAAGGGAAGAAACAAAAAATTGATATAGAACATGAGGGCATTGAATGAAGATTAAACCAGGATCTCATTGATCAGTTGCCTAGTTCAGGGCCTAGAGCCAGAAGGTTTGCACAACTTAGGGTAGAGATTGATAAACTAGATGACAAATGAAAATTCATAGGAGACGTCTGGACTACCATAAGGGGGTACAAATTGTTCAATTTCCATTATCATAGAAGAAGTCATTTTCAACCAATTTGCAACCCATGGAAGCTGAATTTGGGAAAACTGGTGTGCCCTAACGTGTTTGTGAATGGTGAACTGGTAAAATTTTTGGCTGATAACTATGACTCGAAGCATAAAGCTATATGTGACCCATTTGGAAAGCCACAAATATATTTGTCAAAAGAGGCAATTGGGCAGGTTTTCAATTTAGAAGGGTTTTGCAATGAGATCATACACGAGGAATTGGAGAAGGAATTCTCAAGAATGGATACAATCTATAAGGGTTGGAGGTTGCCAATTCACATAATTAAATAAAGGTAGCAAGCCAGATCCTCTGTAGGATTGTGAGGGCCCCCCTTATCATGTGGACTTGTTTGAACCCTATATGAGATACACCTATTTTTCAGTGTGTCAGGTATTGGGAATGGATGCCCCAGAGTATATGTCAATTGTGCCTATGATTATCACAACAGATATCCAGTATCATAATTCTCGGCCATTTGACTATGCCTCATACATTTCTAGGAGGCTTGATTCAGGACTGATGGCTATAAAAGGTGGATCATCTACTTTTTATCTTAGGCATTATTCATTGGTGATGCACTTGGTACTATATTTTGGATAGGAGTTGGGAGTATGGCCTCCAGAAATGAAAATTTCTCAGCTTGGTAAAGATGGTGAAGCATTACCTATTCAATTGTGGACTGATATTTGGGATAGAAGGTTTGCTAATGATAGTTTCATTCATTTTGAAGAATATTTTGTGAAAACATTGTACAGATTGTATAAATATCCCTGTAATTATTCATTATCAAATGAGATTAAGAGATTTCTTCGGCCAAAAGATTTCAATGGGCCAATTGATCATAACTGGGGAGATTGGTATTATTTGGAGGGAGCTACAATAATCAGAGTCTATGGGTTTGAAAAGGCCCCTTTCATTCTGCCAAAGACAGTTCCAAATAGGATTGCATATCTAGAGATTGTCAGGAAGATGGATTATTGTAGTGTAATGAATTTCAGTTCTTTTGGGAAGCAGGCTTTTATGCCTAGCTCATTGTGCTTTGGTGATTTCACTGTGTTGGCCAAGGAAGGATATAATTTGATCCTTGAAAAACTACTTCAGTACAACATAAAGAGAGGATCACCAAGGAAGAGCTTTGACCCAGAAGGATATATCAATTCTGCCAAAGAGAAGATACACTTTGGAAAGTAGCAACATGTTCCCTATCCCTTTGATGATATGATTTAGAATCTGGAGGAAGATGACGTTGAGATGGTGGTTGAAAGATATAACCAAGGGCTGCATGATGTAGAGAAATTGTCTTCAGGGGAAGAGACACCACAAGATAATGTGCCACAAAGCCAACTAGAAAAGGTATCTAGATTGAGAAATCAGCAGTATGTTTGCCCAACTAGAGAGATAAGTGTTGAGAGTGGTGATGAAGATGCAAGGAATATTGAGTATAGATCATTTGTTTTAGATGATGAGTTCATAAACTCCCTAGAATTCAAAGCATTTTTGTATAAACAGAAGGGGAAGGAAATAAGAGAAAAGGTTGATGATGTCACTACAGGAAATGAAGAACAATTGTTGAATGAATTGAGGAAATGTGTGGATGATGAAATGACAAATATGACCCCTGAAAAGGGGAGGAAAATGTTGCAAGATGTTGGTGTCATGATCTTTCCCGGGCTAGATCTCAATTCAGCCCTTTTTTTTGATAGTTTCTTGAGGGACAACAATGCTACACATAAGCTTGACAAAGAAAGTGTAACAGAGGTGTATGCTGGATCAAAATAAAATATTGATGAAGGGTCATTGATGATCTGGGCCTTATACCCACCCCACAGGAAATCAGTGGTCATTGACACTGAAAAGGAATTTGGCCATGTCATGAACCTAAACGTTGGGGAAGTTTATCCTGTGGCTACTGCAAAAATTGGAGTGAATATTGCAAAGCTGAACAAGGCCCAATTTTAGATGTTGATAAAGGAAAGGGAGATGTACAAAGCAAATAATGAAAGAATGTTGAGAGAAAATGATAAACTAAAGGATTTAGTTGGTGTTACAATGAAGACACCCAGGATGCTCACTCAAGGAGAAAGCTCTCAAACAAAGGATCATTAGGTTGGATCAAGTACTTATTCCCAAGGAAAGCATGATGCAATTGTTGCAATAATCAAGAAAAGGCATGATAGTTTAACACCTTGGTTGAATAAACTTTGGGGAAAAAATTCACATAATCTTGTAGTATTAAAGGAGCATGAAAGGATGGATGGACAGATTATGGAGAAGTTTCATGAGATAGATAAAAGAGATGCTTCTAACAGTGCAGCAATTGAAGCTGCAAATCATATTATAAATTGACATCGAAACTTCTACAATGAGTTGCAAGGGGACGAACAGGGTTTGATAAATGCTGGGCCAAGAAAACATTGATTGCATTCTCTGATGAAAAAGGGGAACTAAAAGAAGCTTCCAGATGGAAGAATGAAAGTGAATCATTGTTAAATGAAGTCATGAGGATAGCTTCTGTGGAGACTACAACGTTAGAAGAAGTGAGCGAGCAGAATGAGAAGATGATAAAGATGGAAATAACGATCCGGAATGCGGTTGGAGATGTGGATACATACGAGCATCAGGATTATTTGGATCATCTTGCTAAAACTCACTTGTGGCTTAATAGAGCTTAATTATCCTCTAATCTTTTGTTTTGTAAACATGTGACATTTCAATTTCTGAAAGGACGTGTCCTTTCGTATTCTCAATGTATAAATATCCGTTTTGAAAATGAAATGAAGGAGCGATAAGTAGAATAGGTTAGAGGATAGAAAATATAGAGTGTAATACAATTTTTTGCCAATATGAGACTATGTTACATGTTTCGAATCATGGAGATATCAATTAAAATCTAATAATATGGTGCAGTTGTTTCTGGTATCAGTTGTTTATGGTGTTTGTTGAAATTATTACTAAAGTTGTCTCCAATATGGTGTTTTCTGGTTATTTAAATTGGTGTAATAAGTTTACATTCGGTTTGTCAGTGCACATTTGCTGCATCTGTATGGTCAATTGATTGGTTCTTTCTAGTAAATATTAAACCCTTTAAATTGATCGTAGTAATTAGAGAATGTTAATTGGATCACTAAGAAGAACTCGGTAATCATAACCTTGCATGTTTATACAAGTTATAAACTAAATCAAATGCTAAAAAACTTGAATGTCTGCCAGAACAAAGTACTTGTTTCAGATTTATCTTGACTCCGCATACCCAATAAGGCACTAGTCTCTGCATTTTCATCATTAAGATTCATTCATTTTTTTTTACATCTGTTAACTTAGCATATTAGGATTTAGTTTTGAATATTGCTATATGATCTATACCAAATTTGATTTCATTTTTCCACTTCCATCTGCCATCGTGGACAAATCACTGCAAGAGAGAAGATCAAAAGTCAAGTCTGCTCAATTCACATAGGTACACCCGCCTAGGTCTAGCAACACCTAAAGAGTAGAAAGCTTAAACCATTTGGCTTTGTCTGTTACCCTAAAATGTTCCAAGAGATTGGCAACCTCTTGAGGTATTCTTACCTGTGTTTTTGAGCTAACACAAGGCTTTTAAATTCCTCGTAAGTTGGTCCAAGTCCTTCGAGCTGCCTTCGATTGGTATTGGAAATTCCATAGGTATATTAGAAGACAAACCCGATTACATTGTAAAAAGAACCAACATACACGTCAAGTACTGAACAACCACCTCTACAACTGTCTTTTTAATCTTTTATGATCACATGAAACATAAAACACACTAATTTCAAGGTTGTTAACATCACTATTGAAATGTTTTAATTTTTTGACCTTTCAAACATTAAAAAGTACATCATTAAATTAATTATGTAATGGCATAAAATTAAAAATCATAGAATTAATTATGTAACCATAAGTCAAATATAATTCTATCAAGAAATTAATATCAAATAGATAATATAATCCACATAACTTATACATTTCAATGTCATTGATCTTCTTCTTCATCCAACTCTTTGTACGTATCATCCAATCCAGTTGACATTGTAAGGATTGGTCATATCATCATCATTGTCATCGATATCAGTTTTCGATAATGTCATCATCCACATGGATGTCATCTTCATGAACATTAACTCCTACATCATCATCATCTAGTTCCTCCTCTTGGACATCTTCGTGGGGACATCATCAACTAACTGTTGATCCTGATCATCATCTACATCATCTTCTAGTTCTTCGGTATCTTCTTCTTCCACCACATTATACTTTACTAGCCTTCCTCTTGGATCATGTCTAACAACAAATGACCAACCCAATTTACCTGGAACCTCTGAGTAAAATACCTACTCGCATTGGCTTGGAAGAACATAGGGCTCATTTCCAGCTTGCTTGATCAACCTTGTATTAACCATGGTAAATCATTATCATGTTCAATAACAGTTCTCTCAGGATTATTTTCATTCAATCATAGCCTGTACCATAGGATGACGAACAAAATTAATTTGAAGGACTTAAAGTCACACTCAAGTATATCATCCAAAATCCCATAGTATCAATTTTCTGAGACTTCTGGATGTATGTCGCTTCTAGATGAAACATTAGTCACCTGAAAGACTATAGTTATACCAGAATCACAAGTTTTCTTCATGTCATCCAACATTTTGATTCAAAATTTACAACCATTGCACCACATAGCCTTGTGGTGTTTCACCTCAATATGTCAAACATGTAAAAATTATTGCAATATCTTAAGTTGATAAAGATATTTATTCTTGTCCGAATGTATGCAAAGAAAACAATCTCAAGATATATTTACACCAATATACTTGAAAATAATTAAATAATATGGGTGATTAATATATTTATACGTACCTGTTTATCTCTTAAACCATATGCTAAATCAATTTCCCTTTGTGTAACATTGGAATCTCCATTACGATGAGCTTCTTTAACCAATGAAGCCACACCTTCCCATGTTAATGCACGACAGATTGTTGACATCGTTCAATCCATACCGTCATCCAATCAAGATTGTTGGTGGCGTACAAATGTAGGGCATTCCACTCTCGACCAACTGTACCAACATAAATTGAAATTCTACAAGCGGCGTATAATTAGTTAAAATACCCACGTTATCTGACTTTGAATTTATAATTGATGTATATTGAAGATTACAAATTAAATAGAAGGTACAATATACATAAAAGCCATATGTAAAATGCATTCCAATTAATCTCCACTGACCATCTGCAATTACCTCTCACTTTCCCTCGATCTACCTTTCCCCAACAAGGTACTCCCCTTCAAATTTGTTAATGAGTTGGGATCCCAAATGTGATCTAAATGGATCTTTCTTTGCAAACTTAGATATTCTTTAATGTACCGTAGTGCGGTATACCATATCCCTCCACCATAGAACCCTCAGGATGTGCTCTTTGTTTAACCAAAGCCTTCAAAAATTTCAAGTGCCTCTCAACCATCCACATTGACCTTGTGTGTATAGGTACACACAATTCAATCTCTCAACTTGGTGTATGGTGGTGTTCTTGTCTTTGAAAAATGTTGAGGTGAACTTTTTTCATTTCACACATTAGACTGAGGGAATTTTTCTCTTCCAATAATTTATATCTTCTTTGGCGGTTCTAACAGATGATGGCAAAGTCTACAAGTGATTCAAGGTGCAAATATATTAACTATATTTAACAAAATATATGATATGTGCGTAAACATCCAAATTTGGACACTTAATTTGTCCAAATTTATCACTTTTCATCTAAACATCCTCTTATCCGAGTTAATTAAGTAATATTACTATTATTTAATTAATATCTTTAATTCTGCCAAATCCCTAAGGTATTTAATTAATAATTAAATACCTTGCCCTCCTTAATCCTCTTTTCATCAAATAAATTAAATAAATATTAAATTTATTTAATTTATACATGTCATTTTCATCTAATCCTAATCCATCTCCTAATTTCTTTATTAGGGATGTGCACATGCCTAATCCTTGATTGGGATGTGTCACATCCTCCAACTTTTGCAAGTTGGCTTCTAATCCTCATTTATCTTCTAATTACTGATTAATTAAGCCTAAGCATTCTCCAAGGAATTTTTAATTCCTTTTTATTCTTCCTAGATTCCCCTCTTTTATATGTGAATTTTTAATTCACATTCCATCCTTTCAAGGCTTCTAGAACCTTGGACTTGTCACAATCTCCACATGTGACCAACCTTGGACTTGTCATAATCTCCACATGTGACCAAGTCCCACTAGAACACCTTTTGGGCCCTTTTGCCTCTAGATTCTTTTAATCATTTGTGAATTTAAAATTCACTTTATTCTGGGTTCTTCCCATCTCCCCAATGTACCCTGGGTACTTGTACTTCCTCCACCTCATGTACCCTCTTGACAACTCATCTCCACCTCACATTCTCTTGTCCACTTCACCCTCCACATGTCAAGATGTGAGGGCTTGTGGGTTCTCAACCCACCATAGCCCTTCATCTTGGCCTTGTTGGATCAATCTTGACCGTTGAATTCTCTAGAGAATTCAAGATCCTCTATAAATACCCCCTCCTCAAGGGCATTTCAACAACACTTCTTCATTTGAGCAACCTCACGCTGCTAAATTTCCTTCTCCACAACACTTTTGATTTCCATAACCTTATGCTGCCATTTTGCCTTCA
>VDFB02134880.1:0-32807 GCA_007258455.2 Sequoia sempervirens
CTCTTCAATTCAACTTGGAGTGAACAAGAGGAGGATATATTTGCAGCTGTTAGAGATATCCTTGTTTTGACTGTTAATGAGATTGAAGTCATTCACCAAAATGTCCAATCTCTTCTTCTGGATGCATATGAACAAGAAGAGAAGATTTCTCCTACTGCTGATATATTGATCAAAGGATTGTTTCATCAATGTGAAGAAAAGTTGAAACCTCTTGTGATTAAGGCAGTTCAGAATAACGAGGAGAATTCTTATGCCGAAGAGAGGAATGAAATCTGGTTTCCTATTGATTCCGTAGCAAAATCTCAGGGGGTATCTACGGATATGCATTTGTTGATGCATTCTACAGAAGAGTGCAATGAGACAACATCTACTTTGGAGACACAAGAAGTGTCCATGCATTCTACAGAGGAATGCAATGAGACAACATCAATTTCAGAGTTGCATGAAGAATTCAAGCATTCTATAGAAGAATGTAATGTGGCAACAATAGTTTTGGAGTCTCGCGAGGTATCCATGTTTCCTACAGAGGAGAGCAGTGCATCAACATTTGCTAAGTAGACTCAAGAGGAAATTTCAAGAGCCGAACCTATAGGAACTGAAAATATGTCTTTAGTTGATGATATCCTATCAGCTCATGAATTTCTTCTACATCTTCGCAATTCAGGAGGATTTTGGTTAGAACAAGAAGAAAAAACTGAGAAGGTAAAAGTGGAAAATTCTTCCTTCACAAATGCTGAATCATGCATTGAGGACAACATAGAGGAAGTTGCTTCTAGTGATCACAAAGCAAAATTCTCTTCGCTTGAAGCCAAGTTGAGGCAAAAAGTTAATGAATTGGAAGGTACCATGGATGAGATGATGAAAAGTGTACATCAGATGCGTGACAATTTGAGGAGTAGAGCTGAAAGGATTTTTGAAATCTTTATACATCATAGCAGCACTACATCTCAACCAGATTGTGAAGATTGCAGTCAAAGTTCACTAACTACTGAAAGGGAAATTCTAGTCTTGTTCAAACTTGATGATATTCATCGGCAAGTGGAAAATCTGATTTATAATGTGCCAAAAAATCTAGATATATGCTGCATTCCTATTGCTGATATGAAGTCAATTAAAATATGCCTTGCAAGAGTTCAAATCAAGTTTTTTGCACATCTTTCGTGATAAAGACAGAGTTGCTAAAATTGTTGACAAAGCATTGGAATGGAATGAGCAAACTATGGCCAAACTGCAAGAAGTACATGAGGCTTTAATAGAAGCAAAAAATCAAATTTCTGCTGTTCAATTTTCATGGGAGCAAGAAAACAAAGGGAGAGCTAAAGAGATTCAGAAAGTTCTTGATGATCTTGATCTCATACAAGAAACATTTGATTTGAAAAGCTGTCCTGAAAGAACGGAGCATCCAAATTCACATCAGCAAGTTTTCCAGGCCTTTGATAATCCTTTGTATGTAGTAGGTGCTAGTGAGCTTTATGAAAATCCTTTCTTTGAGAATGATGAGGGAAGTTCTTCAGAAACTATTGAAGAAAGGAGAAACTCCAACACATCTTCTAGCAGTGGAGAATTGATACATGAGATGCATAAAGATGAACCTACTACTGCTCCTTGTTCATCCATTTTGTAAGGAATGGAAAATCAAAAATTTAGAAGGGATGAAGATATTCTTCTTGATCAACAACAAAGAGTAGACTGGCGTTTTGATGACGAATTCATTAACTATTTGATGCGAATGCTTGTAAGGTTTCTTTCAGAAATTATTCTTGCACCGTCTTCTCTTAGAATAATTGAGTTCATAATTTAATTTGATGAGGGATTCATATAATCTTTTCGGCAATTCATGTCTCATGATTCTGGATTCAATTTCTTCAACGAATTCAGATTTGTTGAATACTTCTTGCAGTTTCAAGAAGTGACGATTTAGATGGAATGAGTGGATCAGAGGGTCCAAGTAAGAGTAGTTCTCCGTCTGAGAAATGGTTCTTCGATGCTGATGATTTGGGATCCTAGCATTATTAAGCAATTAGAAAACAATGAAAATTTTGAGGAATCAACACAAGGTACTCAGAAAGGTGTTATGATCATTTACCAGAGTATTGGAGATTGTTTTCAGTTAAGCATTTTAATTTGGGATCTTAGACACATTATTAAGAAGGTATGTTGGAGTGATAAGTGCCAAAGTTTCAGTACCACAGGTGCTGCTACCTTCTTTATCAGCATTTGGATGGTAATTTCTAATAAAAAAATGGTGGTTTGGAAAGGTAATGTGATTGAAAGTTGTTTTATAGTGGCGATGGGACCTTCGATAAGGGTGCCACCAACCTTGTTCATGAGCAGTTATGCCTATCTTATTGAAGGTTTTTCATGTAACAGCTGCTGCTTACTTTCTGGGATGCTGATTTTCCATAAATCAGATCTCAAGATGACTAAATCAGACCTGATTGGTAGTTGGTGTATTCATTTTCAGACCTTCCAGTATCCTATTAGGACTGTTTTTGGGCCTCAAATGAGAAAGGGAACGATTCAGAGCAGCCAAAACTCGTGTATGAGATGTTCTCCAACGTTAACTAGTGGTCTTCTTTGCATTTTCTCCTATACTAATGTTTGGGGCAGCGAGCTTTTGACTTATTTGGTTCACTAGTTTGAGACTTGTTGATGTGGTTTTTGTGACCATACCAAACAGCAGAACAAAATAGTTTTGGGGGCTACTCCGTTCTCTCTTGATCAAAGTATTCCATGCGCTAAGATTGCGAGAAAGTTCGCATGTTCAACTCCAAGGCTCCTTAAGTGCGAATAGACCCAGTTTGGTTGATGTGTATTGCTGTGTTCGTACGAGGGGACTTACATAATTGTTCAGATTTTCACAGTTAGCAGCTAATGTAGGATTTTGAAGGGGAATTCTCACGTGTATGATTTGGCAATGTGGTTCTTTTTCCTAAAACTAATCGGAAATATGCTGAAAGTAAAGGGGTATAAAGCCTAAGAAATTTATATTCTACTCTAAATGCAGGATGCGTGGGGCTTCGTTTCAATAGACTTCAACCAGATTTCACCTAGCCTCCGTCGGACAGCCTCAGCAAAATCGGTGCAATCTTCAAGGGAAATAGCAAAAGATGTTCAAATTATGACTTAACATGCATACACCATCACAACGACGCATATAGGCATATAAATCACAACCGAAGTTAAACTTAATGTAATCTCCAGTTGACCACACAAGGCGAACTTATCATCAACAAGCCGCTAGTGGTATGGAATAAAGCGAAGCTATCTCAATAAAACACCACACACCAAAGTAAGCTACTTGCATGAATCTAAGCTACTTGGATACGAAAGGAAGAAGAAACCTTGCTAGCATTTCATGACAAGACGAATTCCATCATCAATGAAAAGATCTATTATCATAAAATGTATTACACAACAATCTCCTCAAAAGTTTTCAAAGGGAAAACTTTCTTTCTTCTCAAATTATGCGTATACAGTACTGCGCTATCTGAAAGCTCTAATGCTCTCTCAATGTCTACTATTCCATGTCTAATCTAATTAGATCATAGCACAAATGAGGAACCCCCTTTATAGCTAGCCAAGTCCCAAAGATGGCTAGAGGTTACAATCAATAGAGTGGCGGAATCGTGCCACCTGACCCCTAACCTAAAGCGCGAGAATGAGAGTGGTACATTAAATGAATCAAAGATTCCCACTCACTCCCAAAAATAGAAAAAGGTAATAAATGCTCCATATTCAGTCTTCTAGAAGATCCTCGTCCAGTAGTGTGTTCCCATTTGCCTTCTCTCTGACTGCCAACTCAATAAATCTGCTAAGTATGGCCTCAACCTCCTGAGCTGAAATCGGTGGAACACAATCTAACTGAAACTCTAACACCGTGACTGAATGTTCGTGCCTCGTACAAGATTTTCTCCAAGCAGCTAAGGAGTCCTGCGTGTTGCGGATCCAAAGTGGAGATGTAGCGATTATTCTCAAAGTCATCGTACGAGTCTTAATGTCTGCCCGAAGAAGGCACCCGACAAACCCCTCAAGGTGTAGAGCACCTTTCATCTGGATTGATAGCCTAGCCAAATATGGCCTCCAAGGAATTGATTACGAACTCCATCTACTGATATTAGCCCTTAGCCACATGAACCTGGCTGAATACTGTCTTGGCATCAAAGAAGCCAGCCACCTTGATAGGCTGAAGAATGCAGAAGTCTAGATTCGTTGCTTTGAATGACACCCCTCCATCCAATCGGCAACATGCATAAAACACCTCCAGAGCCATTTGGATACCTTACTCACGATAGATAGAGGCATGGCCCCAGGCATGATCACGCATCCATCCGTTGTAAAATAGTAGAGGCACGTTTGAGGGCGAGGCAAGGTCCTCACCGGAATTTACATTGTCTCGGTCTGGGCATAAACATTTGTCCGCCTCTTGTGCCATCTTCCCCAACTCTACTAAGCCGCTGATTGACTCTCTAGGAATATCTGCTGGAGGCTCTATCACTGGTACATCCTGCCCTCGAGAACGAGACAACTGCTGAACATATCCAATTAAGGCTTTGTGTTCTCGTTTCAACTTCTTATACTTCCCTTCTTTCTTGAATAATCTATCCTTGAGGGCAAGGAAGGAATTATCACACTCCTCAACAATCTGAGCACCAGTAGGGCGTCCCAAATCCAGAGTGGTGACCACGTAATTTTCAGGAACTGCTTCATTCCGGTCACACTCGACTCGTGGGACAGCAACGTGAAGAGTACGAGAGCCATCCTCATCGGTGGAGATCTTCAAAAATTTCCTTGCCTTCTTCTTCGGTGGAGGAGCACTGATCCGGTTCAAAAATTCTTCCATCTCAACTGCTGGATCAATCTCCTCACTCGGGCTTCTTCTCATTCTATCTTTAAGCCAATCGGGCACCTCATACAGTATATCGAAGGGCTGCTGCTCCTGTGCCTCGACTTCTCTAACTTGTTCAACTTCTTCTTCATTCTGGCGAGGCTCATCGTCCTCAAGTGGCTGAGTGTCACCTGACACTATATCATCATCGCCATCGTTCATGGCCGCCTCTAACTCCTGCTGAAACTGAGGGTCAGTAATAGTCCCCTCATCATCCTGCTGATCTTGCTGATCAACCCTAACAGGTACATTGGCACTTTGGCCAATTGACTCTCATTAATTTGAATATCATCTTGTACTACGTGCGATTCCTTGCCAATTCTCACGATCAGCAGAAACAAAGACACCTCTACTGTATGCTTGGAGAGCGATGTCTCCAAAGAGTCGCGCCAGCGTATTTCGTGGAGGCTGCAGCTGTTAAAATTCTTTCTTTTGGGACTCACGGTCCTCTTGTGATGTTTCTTTCTTCACGTGGTGGGCGTCCTGTGATCTCCCATCAAGTTGTAAGTCAAGGCAATTGACCTACTTTTCAATCTGTTCACTCTCCTGTCAACCCATGCCCTGGTGAATGTCATAACCGGGATGGATAGAGTATCTAAATCAGCAACCTCGGGCTCTGACCAATCCACAGGTGGAAGTGGAGTATCTCGAACAGCTGCATAATCTGGATGCACAACATCCATATCCTCATTAACCTGGTCCGGAACCGGGACTACCTCACACTCCCTGATCAGAGTAATCGGCAACCGAGAGAACATTCTCTTCCTTACTTCAATTTCATCAACTGCATCAGCCCAATAATCCTCAATGGTGGCCTTATGTTTGAACTCCTCCGACAGAACCCAATTGATGTTATGGTGCGGGTCATAATGCTATCGGCTTGTATGATATGAGAAATGATAAAATTGAAGCTCATTCTCAGCTTCTCTAGCCGCCTGTATCGAAGGACACACCTCATCCGAGTTGCCCATCACAATTGGAAACTCTATACCTCCTTTTTTCTTCTTCTTTTGGATTTTGTCAAAGGCTAGCAACTGTCTAGATATCTCTAGCATTATTATCTTATCTGTTGGGTACTTAGGCAGCCTATAAGGATACGAGGAAAAACCTTGCAGCCTAATGTATGAAAATCTCGGGAATTGAATAAACTAGCACCCATACCTCTCAATCAGCTCCTGTGCATTTCTAGAGATCCTGTGGTGTAACCGCTCCTGAAGCAGCCTCGTGATGTACATGGTGAATGAATCGTTGACTGCGTTTGTAGTGGGTTGTGCCAGCCCGAGGGTGCAGTACGTGTACCGCGCCTCATGGATTTGAATTCATGAGAGCCGCATCCAACAGGCTCTTTGTAAGAAATCCCCCTGTACCTCGTCATTCGTGCCAACATATAAATAAGGTAGGAGCTCATGTAAAACGTTTTAGTCCTCCTCAAGCTCAGGAGCTGCTCATGTATACTATCGCTGATCATCTCAGCCCAATTGACATAATCCTTGCCCTCTAACACCAGGTTGATGTAATAAAACATCCAAGGCTCAAAAATGTAAGACTGTGGGCAACCACCAACCTTGCTCAGCAACATGATAAGATCACAATATTCTTGTTTCAGGTCCTCTGCTATGATCTGCTTGGGCAACTTCGTTCGAGAAGGCTTTGGAGTGCTCATCCAGTGAGTATTAATTGTATCCATCTGCGTTCAAAGCGGAAACGCCCATCCGCTCCGGCTCGCTCCACGGACTTGTAGATCATGTTTACGTGCACGGGATCGAAAGCTTCACCAATGGCGGCAGGAGTAAGGTTGGCTAGCACTTGGCCATCTGGTGACCTGATCGACCGGTGTTCCTTCTCGTAGCAATTGGCACACTCCATCATCAGCTCCGAACATTGAATGGCTAGCCGAAAACCAGCGGCTGCATAATCCCGCCGGGACTGATGTTGTGCTGAAGTGGCCCAGAAACCGATGACTTCCAATTCCGAACAGCCTGTTCTTGAAGGTCTCCAAGTTGACAGAGCCCAAGTTAGTGTCTGTCAACTTGCCCAACTTTGAAATAAACTTCGACTCTGGCATGAACGTTTTGCTGAGCTTCTTGATCACAGCTTGTCTGGAGGCACCATTGTCCTTTCCGGTTGTCCTTGCTTCAGCCATCTGCAACATAACAAGCATTCATCAGCAATTAAATTTAATAAAATAAGGCATGATAGGGGCTGCAGTCGAATTCTAGAAGCTGCAATAACTCTCGTGTTTGCAAACCTCAGCTTCTTCTCTTGAATATATTCGAATTCCGACACTTAGAACGGGTTTCTAAGTGAACTCTGATGATTTCACTTCACTATCAGCAATCAGCAATTTAAACTTCTTAACTTTGCACTTCAAACCAGCAATCAGCAATCTCACACTTTGCTTCACCCTTAGAGCAAGTTCACTTCCACTCGTGGAAAATGAGTGAAAAACTTGCTTCATTTTATAGCTAAAATTCAATTCTAGAAGAAGTTAATTTTAGCCAGGCCATTAAACTCCACTACTCCACTTCAAGAATTCGAATTTTCCCTCTCTGGTGCTTCTGACACTTGTCTCCAGTCGTCGGGAATATTATTCTTCTAGAAACTTGACTTTGACTGGCGTTTTGGATTTTACTTTCGAAAATTAAATTTAAATTCACCATTTTTGAATCCACCAGCCGGAGCTCTGTCACTTGAATTCGAATTTTTAACTTCATCATCTGCTCTGGAAAATTCATCTTCGAAGAATTTAATCCAAATTATCTAGGCAACTGACTTCAGATTCATTGTTCAAAGAAAATTCATTTTGAAACACATTTTATTCGTTTTTGCCTTAGAAAATTTAAAATTCTCCCTTAGGAAAATTCACAATTCGAGCACTGGTTAAATTCCTCACTGAAAAAGTGTCGGCGAAGCTCAGAAGACTTGGAAATCCGTTCATCATCGCAAATGTTCAGTACCCAGAAGCAAATTTTCTTCGTAACACCTCAATTCATGGGTACCCAACGAACGGTTCATTTAATTTTTCAATTTTGAACCTTAGAAAAAAAATATTATTTTCATCATTTAAATTCGTTCTTCGCCTGTGATCACTCTGTGTTGCTCTGACTTCTTGAAAAATTTGAATCATCTTGTATTATCATCGTCTCTGACTTCATCACTGGGAAAAGTTGCTCGTGCTCCGGAAAATTTAATCATCTTGGAGCTCTAGGCGTATTTTCCAAGGGAAAATAATTTGCCTTAGGAAAATACTTTAAATCATCTCTTGCATTTTGAGAACTTGCCTTAGAAAAATTTTGAATCATCAGCCAGTGAAATTTTTTTTTATTTATCAACTTCATTCAGAAGAATTTTATATTCATCAAGCATGCCCCACTTCATTTGTATTTCACTCCACACTTAGGAAATATTTATTCCTGCTTGAGGCGCCTAGCACACTTAGCATTTTATTTCACACCTTGGAATATTTTCTAACACTTACCACTTCCAACGCCTAGCAAGTTTGTTTTGACTTCACACGCCTTAGAAAATTTTCTAACACCTTATGACTCCCATCAACCTTTGGCGCCTAGCACACTTGAGAGGAAATCCCAATGCTTTCAAAATATTTAAAAATCATCTTAGGCGCCTTACATACTTGGAGAAAATCACGCCTAGCAAAATTTATCTAAGGCCCACCACCTTGGGCGCATTCTACACATGATGGAGGATAACGTCCAAGCTTTTACCTTGAATTCACCGCGCCTTGGCAAAATTTTCACCTTATTTACCACTTTTATTTACCACTTACAATCCAAACATGGGCGCATTTGATCCTAGCAAGAGGATGACGAGATTCTTTGACCTTGTTGACTTTCTTTCCCCTTGGGCGCATTTTGATGTGTCTAGTGGATGAACTTTTTCCAACGCCTCAAGAGTGACTCTTCAGCTTCCAAATTTCGTCTTCATATGCATGTATTTGGGCGCATTTCACCCTTGCTACAGGATAAGCTTGCAATCTTGGGCGCATTTTGATGCATGAGGAGGATTAACACGTTTGACTTTGCTTTGACCACCTTGTCTTTTGGGCGCATTTCACCCCTGCTACAGGATGGGCGCATTTTGGAGGGTGAGGCGGATTTCCATGCCTTAGAAACTTTTTCAACTTTTCCTTCTTCCTTCTTGGGCGCATTTTGACCTGGCAGTAGGATGAAAACCTTGACTTTCATTTGACTTTCCTGCCTTGGGCGCATTTTGCCCTGTGTGAAGGATAAACTCACACTTAGAAATTTTTCATGCCTCTAGCTGAGATGGGCGCATTTCCCTATGCCTGCTGGACGAGACTCCAGACTTAGACAAATTTTCATCATCTTCGCCAGCTTACGTGCCCTGCTATTTATAGTAAGTTCTCTGAATTTGCGCCTCTGAAGCTCGGATCAACCTGAAATTTTAAACATAGCATCCTCATGACTTTATCAACTTGTCGACACTGCCACTTTTAGTCACCCTGCTATTTATAGCCTGTTTCTGAAAGTGGCTTACTATAAATAGTAAGCTCTTGATTCTGATAGCTCCACTACTCCGATTAACTTGGAATTTGAATGAGGCGCTCCTCACCACGTGACCTGACCGTTGACACTGACACATGCACTCGACTTGCTAATTTTAGCCTGTTTCCAAATTGACTTACTATAAATAGTAAGTGCTCCATTTGACTTGAAATTTTACCAACAGATAGCTTGAAGAACGCTGATCGCGATGGTTTACATTGGTTTTCGAAGATTTTGACTTTTGATGGCTATTTTTAGGCTCCGAAGCTGGAAACCCTAAATTGCACTGCATGCGTATCAAAAGACTGCTTGTCTGCTTCATGACCGGCGGGACGCTTGTAATTTTGAACTGGAGGCGGCTAGTTTGACACACCGCTAAAATAGCAAGTTCCTATCGAGGAGTAGAAATCTCATTTGCATGTCACACCATCGCTAAGCTCTCGGAAAATCCATCAGAATCACCGACATGCAAAAAGAAACCTCGACATGCAAACCCAAAAATAGCCCTGGTTGGGTCAACTCGAAGTGGTCATCTCGACTTGCATTTTATACCATCGCGAAGGTCTCAAAAAACCCAGAATGAATATCCAGACATGCAAAGAAAATCTCTGCATCTGGACCCTGAAATTAGCCCTGGAAGCCGGACTGCTAAAAATAGTAAGCTATCTGTTTTTGCTCAAATTTGGTATGCAAGCAATCTAATATACTCTGAATGCCGTGTGATGATCGGAATCTCAAAATATCGACAAATTGTCTTTGAATTCCATTAATTTACTAAAAATAGTAAGTACCTTAAATCCATGAAAATTACCGGAGGCTCCATCGATGTCCACACAACAATATTAAGCTCACTCTAATTTTCACTTTACTTGACCTTTTGACTCACTCGTGAGACTTATGAAACTCAATTTTAGATTTGGTCGGTGATTTCGCTTAAGCTCAATGACGGATACATCCCCCAAAAGGCAGACTAGAGAAAGGAGACAGACACAGAGAGAGAGAGAAAAACCAAAGCCAAAAGACCAGAATGGAGCAAAAATTAGGGGTCCCTATCTTGAATGGGGCGATGTGTGAGGGTTGGTCACAACAAGACTCCTTGAAGGAGTCTCTCAGCTATATCATTTATTCTAAAGGAGGCATTATATATCCTTATGGAATTTTGAGGATGTGATTGTGGAACTTTTGCAAAGAGTTGCTTTCCTCTTTGCAAGAAGTGATGGAAGAATCACATATGTTGTTGTGACTTTGTCTGACACTATGAGGAGTTATGTTGAGGAGCATGTTTTTAAATTGAGTAGATTGTCTTTCTTATTGCTCGGGAATGTGTTAAGACATTGGCATTGCAAATTTTGACTCCTTAGAGTTTTCAGGACAGGAGATGCTACAGGATTTTGATTTCAGTTCTTTCAGGACTTTCAGTTTGTGTCTCATATATGGTAATTTTTTTGGGATACAAGATTAGTGCAAATTTTGAGTGCTGGTTACTATTGTGTGACTAGAGTGGTGCAACATTGGCATGGTGGGTCTTCTCTGAGATGGATATGTGACCCTAGGATCCTACTTGGCATAGTATGGATCAATCTTTTTTTGGAAGAGTGGTGGTATTGCTTGAGGACAAGCAATTTTGGGAAGGGCGGACTGTAATGTCGCAAATTTAGCCCTGCATTGTTCAGTTGGAATTAGCCTAATTCTGGAATCCCATGGGCCAATCAGTTGAGGAAATTAGGGTTTCCACTTTTATAGGAGGTTTTGAAGATTTGCATGTGAGAGTTTTTGATGCATGTCCAGTGGAGCTTTTTGGGTTTTTGGAGAGCTTCAGGAAAGGTAACATGCATGTTGAGAAAATGACATGCATTTCTCTCTGGTTTTTTGCATGCAGGAAAGTTTTTTGGGTTTTTTTGGGTTTTCAGAGATCACGTTGGTGTGACATGCATTTGAATACGCCAACCTTTCCAAGAACTTACTATTTATAGTAAGTCATGTTTTTTGCTCAATTTGGTTTTTTGTTGAGTTTGAAGTGAATTTACTATTTTTGGCACTTACTATTTTTATTAAGTCTATTTTTGGCAGTGGCATTATCAACAACTCAGCTCAGATCATCATGCTATTTCTGGCAGTTCGACAGAATTAGTTTTGGGCAATGGCTTCTATCTCTCCTTTGGACCGAGTTTCAATACTTAGTCAATTTTATGTTTTGAGTTTGTACCCCTTGCCTAGGCGATGACTTCAAAGTTGTTTTAAAGTTGGGGCCATAAAGTGGACGCTTTATTAATGCATTTAATGTTTTATTGATGTTTTAATATTTCCTCAAAAGTGGGACGACTTGGTAAAGAGCATAAAGAATTTTAAATATTTTAAAAATGCATTTGAGGTGGACGCCCTTTGGAGAAGTTGAAGAGCTTCTTCTTGCTGGAGTTGGCTGTGCTTCGGGTTTCCAATCGCCCAATGTTGCCTATATATTGATGCTTTGCTATGTTGAGGATTTTGGAAAATTTCATAATGCTATGTTGCCGAACCGAAGTCTCGTGTACTTACACGAGGATTGCATACCACTAGCCTTTGCCATTCTTCTAGCCCTAAACTATGGTTTCCTAGATGGTGATCAAGACCATGCTTCACATAGAGGTGCTATAGAGCTTAATTTTGTTGGTGATGGCAGATTGCTGTTGTATAATTTGTTATTTTCTGATTATTATAGGAAAATTGCTGGTTTATAATCTGTTTATATTATTGTTGGAAGTGCTAGTTGAAGCACATTTCTGTTCGTGGCTTCATCAGCATATTTTATTTGGTTTTGGGTATTGGTACCAACTGTTCTACTATTTGGGGCGCCTCATCTCACCAATTTGTAGATTTTAATTCTGAGTTTCTGATTTTTGGGAAGAGGTTGACCTCCTCTTGAGGCCGTACCATTTGGCTGGAGTGCATTGGAATTCATGCCACTGAATAGTTGCGAATTTACAGGTGTCTTTTTGCTGCAATTTGGACGCCTAGTTCATAGCCTTCTTCCGCTTTCAGTTTCACATCAATTGGACTCCGTTTGGCGAAGATATGAGCATAATGGTGAATTCTTATCTTGCTGGTCTAATTTTCTGTATTTATTGTTTCTGATCAGACTTGTCTATTTTCTGATATACTGCTGATTTGAGCTCCAATTCTATATCATTCTCATATTGTATTAGTTAGAGGTTTTACTCTAACTCCTTGTGGCTTTGGAAGAATATCTTTATATTTATGCAGCTGAAAACTCTTGCATTGTAAAGCTGGTTTAGTAGTACTAATGGCTGTTTTAATTATTGTTGCAATTTAAATGTTTGTAAATACTCCCACTGAAAAAGTGGTTGAGTTAAATAATTTACTTTAAGCACTTGTTTAAATTCCCCCCTCTGAATAAGTGGCAGAGTGGATACATGGTCGCCTTGCCACCTATTAATATTTGTAATTAGTTTGCTCCCACTGAATAAGTGGTCAAGCTTATGGTTGGTTATTCGCCTACTCTTGTATTTACTTTCATTTCATGGTCGGCTAGCTGCCTAGCAGTTTTGTAATTCATTTCTAGTTGCTAACGATCCCCGACACCGTATGCTCTCACCTCGCCCACATTGGGATCTTAGTGATCAAAAGATCTTGGTGATCAAAAGGTGAAGGGTTACTTTCCAAGCTAGTTATTATTTGAAGCTAACACTAACAGTGGTGTTTGGTGCTGATTAAAATCGAAAAAATTAAGGGGGAATATTACAATAAAGTCAAAGTTGACTTTGGGCACCAACTTTCCCAGACTTAAACTTTTTTGAAATTTTTCATTTCTTAACCTTCGAAAGTGTCACCGAAGCCTCTGTTTGATTGCTGTTTCTGAATGACTGACAGATCCTGTAGATTGGCTGACAGTCTCGTTGAAGAGTAGGATCAAAACTGAAAAGGAACTTCTTGAGGTTGCAAACCCTAATTTTGACTTCTGGATCATCAAAACTCTGGGTGCCCCTGGCCAACAGGGGCGCTTTTGCTCATTAGACTTAGAAAATTTTCAAGGATTTTCACCATCTCAAACTTGATTTTCACCTCCCTTCAGTTTGCATTTCTTGGCACTTGACAAATCTCTTGAGTTGGCTAACAGGTTTGCGGAGCTGGATCAAAACTAAACATGATCTTCTACAGAGCACAAACCCTAAAAACTGCATCTGGCATGTTAAAATCTTAGGCGCCCCTGGCTAGCAGGGGCGCTTTTATTACTAGACAACCATTTTTTTAACTTTCTAATTTTGTCCTTCATGCTTCGTTCTTCATTCAATTTGTAGCTGCCGGCTACTGACAATTCTTTTGATCAGGCTGAGATATTCAATGGAAAACTTGAAGAATTCTGAACAGGATGAATATTTTAGCAAACCCTAGCAACTGCATTTGAGGGCTCAAAACCCTAGGTGCCCCTGGCCAACAAGGGCGCTTTTGTGCTCTGAATTTGCAATTTGACTTTGACTTCCATGACTAAATCCTTCTATTTGACCCTTGATTCCGACATTTTTGCAACTCTGATTAATCTATTGACAGATTTGTTGCGAAGCCTAATCAAGTCTGAGACAAACATCTTAGATGTCATTTGCTTAAAAAGTTACATTTGGTGCCTCAAAAGTTTGGGCGCCCTTGGCCAGCAGGGGCGCTTTTCCCCATCAACGTTAGTCAAATTTTGACTAACTTCATTTTCCTTTGTCTTCCCCCGTTCTTCATTTGATCTTCAAATTTAGGCATTAGATAGTTCTCCTGAACTGGCTGGCAGGTTCATCGCGAAGCTGGAAAAATTCTAGAGAGGACTTCTTAGAAGTGACAAATCCCGAAAAGTTGATCTGTGCCTTTGAAACCTTGGGCACCCCTGGCTAGCAGGGGTGCTTTTATGCTCCAGATTTAGAAAATTTTCAAACATTTTCACCTTTCAAAAATCCCCTCCATCGCGAAGCATCTTTCTCCATAGAATCTTCTGTGATGCGTTTGAGGCTTAAATTTCGACACTTGGTATATGGCCATCTGCCATTGTTGACCTCAGAGGTCCTAACTTTTTCTCCTGGAAAAGTGAAATAGACTCACCAAAGCAAAACTGACTTTTTTCTTGACTTTGACTTGACCAATGTGAACGCGAAGTGAAATAAGCCAATCAAAATTATTTTCACTCAATTCTGGAAAGATCCTATTTTTAGGGTTTTCCCTAAAAACGGGTGCCCAAAAACCCTAATTTTCAAAATTTTCCAGTATCTTTTGGATAGTAAACCCACAAAAGCCCATGCTTCATTTGACCTAAAACTGACTTTTAACGACAATTTTACAAGATTTAGACCATTTTATCAAAATGCCTTATTGAAGGAAATTTTTTATTGTGGGTACAACCCATTGATGATCTTTTATTATATGTTTGAACATTGAAAGGAAATTTGAGGCACAAAAGTGAAGGATAGAGTTTCTAGGGCATGTTTTGATGAAACAAAGGCTCCTAAGGGAAAGTTTAGGTCAAGAAAAGGAAATTAGTTCATCTAAGGAAGAGGAAGCTATATCAAAGGGCTGAAGTTAAATGAATCCAAGAAGCTTGGGCATGGATAGAAAGGGTCCAATGTCATGTTGCAAGTCAAAAATCACTCTAAGGAAAAAGTGCATGCACTTTTCAATGTCAACAAATAAATAGATCACTCGAATAATTCAAAAGGCACTTTTTCATTGAAATGGCAAAACTCAGCATCAAATTAGAACAAAAAACAAATTCACTTGCAAAGCAAATGCCAGTGAAGAAATAGAAAGAAGAAATGCATTTCTTGACACTTAAGTGATTAGGTGCATGCTGAGCAACTTAAATGTCAAAATGTCATCAAGAAAACACATAAAAGTAACTGTCTATCTCTCTTGGGTGCCAAAAACACCTTAAGTGACAAAACTAAAAGTGAAAATAGACCAAAATGTGGCACTCAACACCTTGGGTATGCACTAAGTAACAAAATGTCGCTTGTGAAACATAAAAAAAGTGATATTCAACACCTTGGGTGCATGCCTAGTGACTTAAGCAAATAAATGCTACTTGTGAAACATAACAAAAAATGTCACAAGTCTCCTAGGTGTGCTCGTGATGACTCAAATGACAAAATTCAAAGTGAAAATATGTGAAAAGTGCACAAGTGATTCTAGGTATCCCCAAGGAGGACTAAGTGTCAAAATGTTGGTTGTAAGCTAGACCAAAAGTGTGCTTATGCTCACTAGTGTGTCACTAAGCCTCTTGGTGTCAAGTTGTCAACATGCATTTTCAAGTTGCTTTGGAGTGTCAATGTTATCAGTTTAAGCTTTAGAATCTGCTGGACGCATTTTCTGCCACATACATCTTTTATGTTTACAAACATGATCTTATTTAGGATTGCAGATGCATACAGTGGTTTGTTGCTGATGAATTAGGTATTGGGGTTGATTGATGGTTAGGTATTATAAATTCTAAAGACTTTGGGCATCTGGCTTCCATAACCTTCTCATCCGATCCATAACCCCCTTTTCTCAAAACTTTAAATATTGTCCAAGGGGTTGAGCTTAATTGGTTAAAGCATTGAGTTCTCATTGTGGAGACCCAAGTTCAAATCCCAAAGGGACATCTAACATGCAATTCTAAGTTGTGACTCTTGGTCTTCCATATTTTGCTTCTAGTGTGGAGGTGGTTTCTAAATAAGTGGATTTCTAAGTTGTGACTATTGGTGTTTCATAGGTAGTTTCTAGTGTGGTTGTTCAAAAGGAGCTAGTATTAGTCTCATTGTTGTGCTCGCAATAGATTGTATTGGTCTCATGTTGATGCTTGTATGAGCAGAATATTTGTATGATTAGCAATATTGATTTTTTTATTTTTTTAAATATTCTCACTGGCATAACATTCTGTAGTTATATTTCATCCATCCTTGCATAAATTTGTGTAGTTATATCTCATTCTGGTATAGCATTCTAAATTTCTCAGATCAAAATGCATGAGCAGTTTGTGGAAGTTTTTAATAAGCAAGACATCAATATTAGCATCCATGCTTATAATGGTTTACAAAAAGTATAGTATTAAGTAGATTTCACTTAGCTGTACAGTGTACTCTTATTAAAAATCCAAAATATGAAATGTCACATTAATGCTCCATATTACATATCTTTTTTTCTGATATAAGAGATCGAAAAAGAAAGAATCTCCCATTGCTAAATTGTGGTGATGCCAGTCTGGTTTTTGTTTAAATGCAATAATTCAACAAAATAAGAGTATAACTCTATTTTGTTTTTTGACCTTTCTATCATGCAGGTCAAGGCAGACATTAAGAAAAGTAGGGTTTCAGTTACTTCTAAGGTAACCAATATAACCTCTTTTGTGCCTATGTTTTGTGTAGGAACGTAGAATATTTTCCCTACATCTATTGGGTTTGGCAGCATTTAATGATTTCTATGTATGGAACTAAATAAATCTGTCTTTTCCGCTGAAGGTTGTTGATGCTATCAATACAGCAAATGTTCAAAACAGGCCCTCAGTTTTCGTTAGTGCAACAGCAGTTGGCTACTATGGTAAGTTTCACACTTTCATGATTTGGAAGGTTACTTCTTGAGTTGATTAAAAAATCCATGTCTTCCTTTATTACATTCACATTTCTGAAATTCTCAGAACAGAATGGAAAGCATTAAAATAACAAAATCATTTCATTTCACAGTGGCATAGGATATTCACCATATTTAAAGTTCATATAAATATACCGAAGGGAGGCATATTTGATAAAATATATTATAAATGGGAGTTACACTGAGGTTGATTAACATAAATAGTAAAACATAAATTTGTAAAAATCATGGATATTATTTAGGTGTACATATTTTTAGACAAATAAAACTTCAAGCACAGATGTTGCTGATGATAGAATTTGGTTAGAGTTTATAAATTGCGAACACAGAATATCTTATTCATAATTTCAACAAATGTTTGTCCAATATCGAGATTTGTTGTGATTCTACTATTTAGGAACCAACACTTATCATCTTGCCACTATTCTGTAATGGGCGGGTCTAATTTTTATTTGTGTTTTTATGAATTTTATCAGTCCTTTATCAGTCCTTTATCAGTCCACCACTGGAAAGCTTATATAAATTTTGCTTTGGAAAGTGTAACATGATTTATTGCATGAGGTGCTCATAAAACCTAATTCAACTGATAGTTAATATTGTGAAATACAGAGAATTTCACAGCACTAAGAATGTGGCATGTACATACATTGAATATTTACTTTGACCTTTACAATCAATAGCAGACCTGAAAGAGCGTTTAACTGGTAAAGATATGTGACTGATACAATAATCTAATACTGACCCTTAATACAGCAGCTTGTCTCTGTCATAGTTCTTATGATTGGAAAAATTGTTGGTGCCAATACTCCTGCTGAGGCATCCAGTTATGTATTCACAAACAAGGATTTTGAATTGCATATTGCCTTTACACAGCACTAGCTTTAGGGTAAATGCATATAACTACACAGTGAATTGAAGTGGCTTCAAATCCTTCTCCAAACTATTGCTAATCACCTGTGTAATGATCTCATGCCCTTCATATGGGTAGGTTGAAGTGTATTACAGCCTCAGAATAGGATGACAGCAGCAGATACAAAGGGTGGTGGCGATTTTAATAACCTCCTGAGTATCCACGCGGCCTATAGGCTGCTCCATGCCTCATTCACAACAGTTTGGTCCCTTTTTCTATAATTCTTCCAGTCGCTCAGGTGTCACTGAATGTTGGCATCCACCATCAAGTCTTAAATAACTGGTTTGCAGCCTTCTTTTCCCTAAAAGGGTTGACTGAAAATCCCACAAATTTCTTAAAACAAACTCTGTGATGCCTTTGTTTTACCACGACCTTCTTCAAATTGGTGAGTAGTTAAGAAGCTTCGTCTCAAATTTAAATTACTTCCTTCTTCCTTGCGCCATGACCTGCTTGAAATCAACTCAACAAAACCTTCACTTTGAGATACCAATGAGCTCCCAAAAATTGAATTTTTTTTAAATCTCAAATCTTTTTGCCTAAGTTACCGGTTCAGGTTCGGGACTCAGGGTAATGAGAAACTGCACGGGTACGAATTTTTTAGGGTTTGGGTACATATATGGTATTGTTAGACCTTTTCACACATCACTTCATCTCGTAAAATGGGACCCATAAATTTTACCCGCTCGGTCTTTGGTTTTTCTTTTCTCTCGCTCGCTTCTTCCGCCTCCGGACACTTCGCTCATGAAGCTTTGAACGAATGGACTCATTAAGGAAATTAGGGTTTCATATCATCTTAGGGTCACTTTAGTCGGGATGAATTTGCTTTTGTCAGCCTTTGAGTCAATGATCATGACATAATGTTTTCAGCAGTAACCTCCTAGCTTTAATCGAATTCGTTAACTTTCGGCTTTAGTAAGGCCGCTTTAGGGATGATTTTCTGTTGTTTACATTTTGACAACTCATTGTATTCCAAACACTTCGAAGCCCGCTCTCGGACAAATTTTAGAACAACAAAGACGACTTCATATTTTAGTGGCCCAAATTTTCCAGAAAGTGTGATTTCAGGCTCATGTGTGATATTTTCCGATGTATGTTCCGAGATTCCTTCTGGGTTTTTCGAAACCTTCGCAGTGATATGACATGCAAAGCAGGATGATGACTTTCAGCATTTAGCCTTCAGAGACTGATATTAGGGTTTGCATGCCAACTTTTTCGGCGCATGTCGACATTTTCTTTCTGGGTTCTTCAAGAGCTTCGCCATTAATGGCGTAATACGCAAGTGCGTAACTCATTGATTTTCGAACTTGTTACTTTTAGCTGCTTGCATTGTTGAGATTTTTCCTGGTTTTCATGCCATGATTTTCGTAAAGGTGACGCGGTAAGATCATCCTCCGCGTAAATTGGTTGGCTACTTTTCGCCATCTTCTATTTTGAGCAGGTAAATCATTGCGTACTGCCAACATTCTGTAATCAGAAACTGATCATCAAAGCGTAACGGAACGATAATAAACGGAGCCACCCGAAAGCAACAATGTGCGTAGTACTTAGGTTTTGAGCCCGCTAAAATGAGGAGTCGCATGACAAGGCTTCAAAACCAAAGTGTCCATCACAGACGCGATCCCCTGAGGGTCATCGGCAAAATCGGCGGCACCGAGAACACTGCTATTTTAGGCAGTATTCAGGACGAAATAAAGTTGATCTCGACGTCAAGCACAAACGGGAAAATTCACCAACAACGGGCGCACTGCCCAAATTTCAAAGCAAACAGAGCAAAGGAAGTCTCAGAAACGGGCACTTACTATAAATAGTAAGTCACTTCAAAAGCGGCTATAAGTGGCAGGTCAGCATCAAATCTCGGCAGGTACAAGTCAAACATGTGATGAAGAGTCTTTGGCGCAAATTTCGAGACAAACAGAGTTGCAAGGAATAAAGAATCAGATAATTGCTATTTTTAGCAGGTCAATTAGGGTTTCCTAAAATCAAGGGCAGAACAGGATAATCACTCAAGAACAGCATCCAGTTGCGATCACCATGCTTCGGGCGATCAACACATGAAATTTGAAGACTTTCTGGGAAGTTTCTATTTTTAGCAGGTTGCTAAAAATAGCAGGTACAAACAGGAATCGGGCATCGACAGTGCAAGCAGTTCGAAATTCGGAGCAGGGCGAAAATCGGGCTTTCTAGAGTCAGAATTCAGTCAACGGCGCAAAATTTGAGGAACTTTCTAAAAATAGCAACTCAGGGCAAGTTAGGGTTGACACAGAAAAATCAACTTAAGTCTGGCAAAAGGCATGAAGTTTGCTAAAATGAATAAATTTTCAAGTCCAACATCAAAATCCACCTTGAGAAGCTGAACAAGGGCAGAAAGTTGACTAAGTCTGGAAAGTTGGAAGCTCTACTAGCTAAATGCGCCTAGGAGGTTGAAAATTCTTCAAAGACATTTAAACTGGAAGTAGCCTAGTCCAAATGCGCCCTTGGGGTCAAAGGATGTAGAATTTTTCTAAGTCCCAAAATTGAAAGTACCACACATCAAAGGCGCCCATGGTGAGGGTGACTGTTCCAAGTACAAAATGCGCCCCACTTCATAAGTCGAGCATGTGATATGCGCCCTTGGCAGGAGGAAGTTGAAAATTCTTTAAGTAATAGAAATTGGAAGGACCCCACCTAAAATGCGCCCTTGGTAAGGAGGATGAGTTGAGAAACGTCTAAGTGTTGGAGAAATGGAAGTGGGAAGTCCTAAATGTGCCCTTGACTTATGGAACCCTTGGAAATAATCTAAGGCATTTGAAATTTGAAGCAAGCACATCTAAATGCGCCCAAGGCATAAATTGAAAATATCATGTGTAAAATGCGCCTTGGCAAGACTTAAAGCTACTACCTCCAAATGCGCCCCTAAGCATTAAAGACTTGAAAATTTTCCTAAGTGTTAAAAATGGAGGCTCTGGGTACCATATGCGCCCCAGATTGGAAGCTCCCTATATAATTTGCGCCCACCCAATGGAGTTAAAATGAAAATTGTCTAACGCATCAAAAAAAAAATGAAAACACAACATGTCATATGCGCCCAAGCCAAAGATGAAAGCTTGATAGGTGATTTGCGCCAAGGGTAAACTTAAAAGTTGCTAAGTGGTAAAATTGAAAGCTAACCCATCCAAATGCGCCCCCAACTGGAAGTATAACACATCATTTGCGCCTGGACTTTGGAAAAGGCTGGAATAATGCTAAGGCGTAGAAATGAAAGAGAGGACCCTCAAATGCGCCTGAGTCTGCAAAGACGTTGAAAATTTGCCTAAGTAACGAAACTAAAAGTGCCATGATCTAAATGCGCCCCAAATTGAATGTTTCTTATGAATATGCGCCCACTCAAAGCATGAAAGAAGAAATTTTGATTATGGCGTTGGAATAAAGGCTCCCTCTAGGTTTTGCGCCCTGAAGCTTTAAGTGCTATTTGCGCCATGGGTGAGGGTGAAAAGTTGTTAAGTGCTCAAACTAGAAGTATAAGACATCAAATGCGCCCAAAAAGTGGAAGCCTAACCACTTGTTTGCGCCTTGAACAAAGAAGGAAGGTGCTGGTCTGAAGTTGAAAATCGAAATTAAAAGGAGGACATGGGATTTGCGCCCACCAAGAAGTGACTTGTGGATTTTGCTTTAGCCTCAAAATGGAACCTCCACCAATGATATGCGCCTTGAGTAGGAAGATGTGAAAAACCCGCCCAAGTATTAAGAATGAAACCTCAACATAGTAAATGCGCTTGAAAGCACACATCCACATTAGCGCCCCCTAAAGCTCATGATATAATATGCGCCTACCTTTAGGAAGAAAGATTGAATGGGGCGCTTAAATTCAGGCTATAACAATTATATGGGGCAAGTTTTAAAATAAAAGGTGCTAAATACGCCTAACTTTGAAGATGTTGCTAAGGCGTGGAAAAAGCGGAAGTTGAAGATTTAACGAAAGCTCAGCAAAAATCAAGAAAAAAAAAAAATTAAAAGGCTTTGGAAGATATTAAAATTTCTCTAGGCAATTAATTTTAAAAATTTGCCTAAGTCGGAGAAATTAATTAATTAATCTAATTATTTTCCTAAGTCAATATTTAAATTCCCCCTTTAAATTTAACCCATGAAATTTTAAAATTTCGGACGATTTAACTATGGGGAATTCATTTCAGAGTTTATTACGGATGGAAAATAAAATTTCGCCTAGCCGATTTAAAGTGTTGATGACGAATTTTCACAGTCGCTGGAGAAATAAGTTAAAATGGCAATTAAATTAAATTTTTAATAAATTAAAAATGCCATTTTAAAAGGTAGTTGAGATTACTTCAAATCAGAGTAAAAATTGTTTTTTCGAAATTACTGGAGGTAACTGGCAGTCGGGAGGGAATTTTAAATTTAAATCGAGGAAAGAATCTCCCTGAATAGCAAATTGTCATAACAACTGCCAGACGACTGGAATATTCCCTTTTAATTTTAGCAAATGCGTCAGTCATAATGAAGGGAATAAAAGGCATCTGCTAAAATTAGCACCGGCTTTTGGCTATAAAACTCTGAGGATTTTCATTCTCATCTCACAAGATTCGAAGTTGAAATCTATGCTGGTGAATTAAGTTGTGAGATTTAATTTGAGAGTTGCTGAAAGAGTGAGGTGTTAAGTTTGATTTTTGCAAGAGATTGAAGTTGCTGAAAGTTGATTTCTTGAAGTTGCTGAGATTCAGAGTTGCGAAGTGCTACGATTCGAAATAAAGTTTGAAGGGTTAAGCATTTTTATTTCTTCACGTTGCTGAGGTAAGTATTCGAAGTGCTGAGGCTTTATATTTTTGCTGAATGTTGAAATGTTTTCGAAGTTTAAAATTGAAAAGGCTGAAATCAATTGTTTGTGCTGGAGGTCAAAAAATTGTTTGAATTGGAAATTGATTGAGCTTTAAATTTTTGAGAGTTGCTGAATGTTAAAATCAAATCACATTTAAATTTGTTAAAGCCTTCAAAGTTGCTGTTTTATGGTTGCTCAAACTTTTCAGAGTTGCTGATTTATAACTCTCGAAAAGTTGATTGTTGAGGCTTGCTGATTTGAACTTGCTCGTTTAAAAAATTTCGGACTTATTTAAACTCTTCGAAGTTGCTGATGTATAACTGTCGAAGAGCTGATTTGAAACTTGGTAATTTGTAACTTGCAAGTTTGCTGATTTTAAATATCCGAAGTTGATGATTTAAATGTTGCTGAAACTTAACACATTTTCCGAAGCTGAAATTGTTGGAGTTAATTTCTTACGGGGAGTTGAATATTTCTTTTGGCTGCAAGTTGATAAATTTCGGAGTTTGAGAGGTTTAAAATCAAAGTTGGTTGCTGAAGCTATTAACTTGTATTTATTTTTGCAGCCAATTCTAGCCGCTAGCCGCCTCACGTGATTTTTGTTTTAAAAGGTTGATGGAGTAATGTTTGCTTTTTGTTTTGCAGATGGCCGACGGACGAAAGGCTGATGTTGCTGGAACCAGCAAGGCTGGAGCTAAGGCTGCAAACAACGAAGCTGTCAAGGAGAACGCCTCCAGGCAGGCGATTATCACGGGTCTGAAAAAGTCCTTATCCCAGAATCCAAGATCGTGTCAAAATTCGGAAACCTAACGGACACCAACCTCGGGCCCTTTAACCTCGAGGCCTTCATGCGCAGAATGTATGGACAGGGTGGCAATCTTCCTACTGAGGCATCGCGCAATATTGTGCAGAGTGGATTATACGCAGCAGCAGGTTTCCAACCAGCGGTTCGTTGTCCGGAGTTGATCCTGGAATGTGCCAACTTTTATAGCTCGGAGGATCGGACCATCGTGTTTCCAGATGGTGTGATACTAGCCAACTTCGCTCTCGATGCAATTGGCGAAGCATTTGGCATATTGGCTACGGGCAATATGTTATATAAATCCAAGGCGAAGGCTGACAAAATGTACGCCACGTCCTTCGACAAGTGTGTGAAGAGAATCAATACCACGTGGATGCGGAAGCCAAAGCCACCTGCTGCCAGGCTGCCGAAACAGATAATCTCAGAAGAGTTGAAGCAAGAGTATTGCGACATCATTATGCTTCTCAGCAGAGTTAATGGCAGCCCACAGTCATTCATATTCGAGCCATGGATGTTCTTTTACATCAGTGTAGTGCTTGAAGGGAAGGAGGCAGTGAACTGGGCACAGATGATAAGCGATAATATTGATGAACAGTTCCGGAGCCTGAAGAGAACGAGAACATTTTACATGAGCTCGTACGTTATATACATGCTGGCTCGAATGAAAAAGTATAGGGGCTTGGCGTATCAAGAACCAATCGGCTGTGGGTACAACCAGTTCAAGATTCATGAGTCTTGCAGACAATTACACCTCACTCATATCGGCGATTTCAAGAGAGTGAATGATGCATTCACAATGTATATTACAAGGACCCTTCAGCAGAGGCTACAGCAAAGGATATCCGAAGAAGCTCAGATGCTGATAGAAGAGTACGGGTTTTGGTTTGTCCAATTCCCGAAGTTTACCTATTTGAGGCTCCCGGGATACGATTCATATGTTTACAAGTTGCCAAGGTATCCAACTAATAGAATGATACTGCTGGAATTGTCTAGGCAATTGGTGGCCTACGACAAAATCATTAAGAGAAAGAAGAAGGGAGGCTTGCCCTTTCCCATTGTATTGGGAAACTCGCTTGAAGAATGCCCCACTCTGTAGGCAGCCAAGGAAGCTGAGGATGAGCTGAAGTTCTACAAGCTAACTCTTCATACCAGCCGGCAGGATTTCGATCCTCGGGGAAAGATCGGGACAGTGCAAGGTGTGGATTACAGGCACAGAGCTCACCTAGAAGATTTTTGGGCGAATGCTGGAAGTGAGGATGAAATCAGAAAAAGAATGTTTTCAAGGTTGCCTCTAAAGTTAATCAGGGAATGTGAGGTGATCCAGGTGCCGGATCAAGTTGAGGAAGATGCCATGGTAACTCACCCGGATTACGAAGCAGTAAAGAACACCACTTCCACCGTTAGATTGGGCCGAGCCAGAGATCACGGATTTGGACACCTTGTCTATTCCTGTTTTGACTTTCACAAGGGCCTGGGTGGAAGAACGTGTTCACAGACTAAGGAGGAGGTCAGTTGCTTTCACATACGACCTCATGGGTGATAAAAGACCACCGGTGTCAGCGAAGAGAAAGAAACAAATCACACGAGGTCCAGAATCTAGAAGGGAGCCCACCCAGCCGGAGCCTCAAGGGTCGGAGGACACAACGTCTACTCAGCTGGTGACTCATTCTTCCAGTGTGCGTGAAGTCTCATTGTTTGCTGATCAGAGAACTCCGAGAAATGAAGAGCCGGAGGTTGGGGAGGTTAACCAACCAATGCCGAGGGAAGTAGATACTCAGAGTGTCAATGATCCTGAAGCTGCCAGTAAGCCAGATGAAGGGGAAGAAACGGATATGGACACCCACTTCGATTTTTCCTTCGGAGAGGAAGATGTTGGGACTCATGAGGGAAGTGATCAAAATGTTGAAATAATTGAGCCTCAACCAAATATTGCTCGGGAAGAAGTTCGGGAAGTGGAAGCAACTGAGGAGCAGCCCCTGATCATTTATGATATTCAGCGCAATTGGCTCTCACAGACAATTAGAAGGGACCAAGATGATGACGCTGACCTGGCAGTTGAAATGGAAGAACTCTTAAACAGAACAAGCAAGTCGCCTAAACGGAAGAGGGCAAGAAAGTATACAAGGATGGAAACTAATGAGGCCGGGTCCCGCAGCCTTCACATTGCCGTCCCAAGGGAAGATCATGATTTGAGTGATGCGATGCCAGAGAATTATACGATCACCACAGTTGAGTTGGGACGTCCTTCCGGAGCACAAGTAGTGGAAGAAGCTGAAAGTTCGTTTCAGGCATTGAAGGATAGGCTGGTGAAGAAGGAAGGAAAGTATAAAAGACTAAAGAAGGAGCACAGGGCGCTGGTCCAATATGTGCAACATTTGGCACATCCAGTCGTTCAACAAAATCCTGCGGCAGAGCTTCCACCGGAATTGCCACGAGAGCCAATCAGCGGCCTTGAAGAAGTGAAGAGGGCTGTACGAGAAGGGGACAAATGGATAAGCGGTGTCCGCAATGAGGCAGAAAAGTTCATGGCTGATCTTGTCTCGGCATTTCAAAATGCATCTGGTATTCTTTCACGCCTGGACGATGTCGAGCAAGCTTGGGGAGACACCCACATCTTTCAAGACAAAACAATCCCTCGTCTTGCTGTCTTGATGCGTGTGCCCACGCAGACTTTGGTGAATGAAGGGGTAATCCAGGCGGGTGATAGGTATGACTTTCGTGGGTGGCATTCAGCAGCCTTCACCAAGAAGAGTTTCTTTGACACTGCAGCTATGGAGTCCTCCAGAATCAGAAAGTCTATGAGGAATATTCACGAGAGTATCCTCAACACGTTGGAGGCAGTGTTCGCAAGGAGGCTTACTCATGAGGAGGTAGATGCAGAAGGACTAAAAGCAAGGTTGCAGCCTTTCTTTTCTGAGATGAGGACGTTTTCCCAATTGGATTTTGAAAACATCTCCACATTTTCAACAATCATTCAGAGCACACAAGATTCTATCGAAGCTTGGGGAAAATCTTGTGAAAAGCATGAGCAAATGGTGGCGATTCTAGAATATTAGCTAAATCTTACTCCATCAATTTCTGAGGAGGAGGTCGACACAGTGCTGGCGCGATTCGTAGCGTACGCGGTCAGAGAGAAGAGCAAAGGAATCCGGGTCATGGACGAGAATCTTCTAGAAGGGTAGTGGGCATTAATTGCTCATGATGGTCAAAGAAGGAATCTGCTATTTTGGGAGCATTTATGACGCCACTCCTCCACCTTCTGTCAGTTTTTAGGGAAAACTCGTCTAGGGCTGAGGTTTCTCAATCTGAGCCCTCCATTGTAATTCGATCTGGACCGTCGGTTGGGACTGGCCAGCTATATAAGGGGGAGTCCCCCTCATTTGTACTCTAGTAGTCATAGTCAGAACCAGAGAGTAGTCAATATAGTGGATTTTCGAAGCAGAATAGAGAGTAGATAATTTTAAGTTAGAGTAGTTTTCATTTGCATTATTGGAGAAGAAGGGGAATTCTCCCTTTGAGAATTTTGTAAGAGATTGTCACAAAAGCTATTCATAATAAAGCCTTTCATTGATGGTGAATTTAAACTTTGTTTTGAGTAGTTCGTGAGGTTTCTTCTTCCTTTGACTTCAAATAGGACTTAATTTCATACTAGTAATTAAACATGGATGTTTATGTTTGATGTTGGTGAACTTCCTTTATCCATACCACTAACGACTTTACTGATGGTAAGCTCGTCTTGCGTGGTCAACTGGACATTTTGCACTTAACTTCAATCAAGGTTCGTGTGTAGTTATGCATCGTTGTGATGGTAGTTGCACTATTGAATCATGATTTGAACATCATTTTTATCCTTTGAAGATTGCACTTACTTTGTTGAAGCTGTCCCATAGGAGGCTAGGCAAGGTTTGTTTGAAGTTCATTGAAGTTGAAGCATAACATCCTTTGCATTTAGACTAGATTTTAGATTTTAGAAATCTCTGCAGCCATTCAAATTCAGCATAATCTTGGTTAGTTTTAGGAAACTCGCACTCTAAAGCCAAATCATTCGCGCAAAAATCCCTTTCAAAAGCATATTGGTTGTTACTGCACGCATTCTGAACAATTACGTAAGTCCCCTCGTGAGAACACAGCAAATACACATCAACCAAACTGGGTCTATTCGCGTTAAAGGAACCTTGGAGTTGAAAGCGTGATCTCACTCGCAATCTTAGCACGCTGAATACTTTGTTCAAGAGAGAATAGGGTGTCCGTTTGGAAACTTTGTTCTGTGTTGGTGTGGTCTCAAAAACCACGTCAAAAAATAAAAAAAATGGAAAATCAAAAAAGAGATTTCTCAATGGATGGGCACATTTCTTGCTCTCAAGACAGTCTTACAGATATTGCTCAGATTCATGAAAGATTGAATGCACAGCTGTGGTCTGAGAATTTGTCTAAGTTTGCTTTGCCAGGAAGATGTCAAATTCATGAGACCTCCCAACACGAAGAAATCAGTTGCTTAACATTCCTCTCAAGGATAGAGCTTGTTTTCCAAGGGAAAATTTTCTTTTGGGATGTCCCCAAGCCAGGAATATTGGATGTGGAACCTGATGATTATAGCCTTCCAGGAGTTGTGGATGAAGCCTTCGCAAGATTCATACTTATGATCCAAAGTCAGATCGAACTTGGCAATGATCCTTTGAAAAGTGTTTTGCTCCCTCGTTGGTGTCGGATTCACAATGTGCCTCATCCAGAGTTCACTTGCACAAGATGTGAAGAAGCCATCAACTTTGCCAGATGTCGCCTTGGATTACCAATACTACCATATGGATTCTTCAAAGACAAGGGATGGATTGAATATGCCACACAAACATTTTTAGCACGAAATGAAGAGTGTATCTCAACATCATCCAATAACAAGGAGAATATGATGGAGCTTAGGGAGCAAGTCGATGAAGATTGTTCCTACATCATGCTAGAACAAGAGGTAATTGGAGCAAAGATCAAAGAGGCCGTGAGATATATCCAAGGAAGAGAAACCACCCAAGGCAACTGTCAGCATGCAGAAATGAATGAATGTACAAAATTGCAAGTTATTGAAGATTATCAAGAATCAGGAATGAAGGATTTAGCTCAAAGTAGAAATGGTATGAAAATTTTTCAATGTCCATTCACTCGAGGAGGAGAACGTGAAGAGGGAAGCGATTTCGGTACATTTCAAGAAGGAACGCTCCTTGATGAAAAAGTTCAGTTATGCATGAACAAGATGGAGGAAATGTTGAGCAGCTCAAGGCAAGATGATGTGTTCGAAGATCAATGGGCTACCAAGATGGAGGCAGAATATGAAATGCATTTTGCATCAACACTTGATCCATTATTCACGATCATGGAAGAATTGCTGGATGAAATTGAAACAAATGAAACACTGCTTGATAAAGAGATGGAAAATGAAGAACAATTCAGGTTGGGGCTTGATCCGTTGTTAGGGATTCAAAAGGAGCCAGTACATGAAATGATCCAAATTTCCAAATGCCCTCTTGAATTGATTTCCCACCCCACTCCTCCCAGTTTGGATCGTCCCCATGTTTTAGATGCAAGTGGTATGGTTCACCATCAACTTCGGCCTCCTGATGAAGCAATGGACGACAAGCAAGGGTGCAAGCCAGCGAATGAAAACCACCAGGTTTTATCTTTCCCCACTGTTGATTACAAAGAATATCATTTTGATTATGGAGATTTAGGAAAGACGACTTGTTTATGGATTAATCATGGTCCGGATGAGTTGCCCCAATTACTAATCTTTCCTGAAGTTTTGCTTGAGTTTGAGATTCGTATTGTGAAAGATTACTTTTCTGAGTTTAAGGACAAATTTGCTAGGCTCCGCACTATCACCGTTGTTCTATCGCTGCTGAACATCCTGAGAAATCATGCTAGGAGTGGTATGTACTTAGGTCTTTTGATTGTTGTTTGCTTAAAATTTTTGTTTTTGTTTAGATTAGTTGTCTTGCTTTCGTAGTTTAGTTCGCTTTCAATAAAAGGGGATCCCATTTGTGAAGGGGGTGTTGTGTTGTTTTCGCCACGGCCCAACACAATGTTGGTCCATTTCTTAGATAATTACTCAGGAAGTGCTTTAGGATCCGAGGTTTTTCTTTCAAGTCTTATCATTTGGTTGGGATTTGTACTTGACTCGGAAGGGAATCATCTATTGTGTCTCGACACCAAGTCTCGTGATTGCTATATTTTACTCACATGATTAATTGCTCTGAGTCATTGAGGTCTCTTAGGAGAGGTCTTGGCTGGTGAAAATCTTACGTCTTGCTTCAGCGCCACTACAATTCTCAAACCCATTGGAGGCTTCATTGCTTGCCAGCCAATCAAGGAATTGACAGAGAAATCAAAAAAGAAAAGAAAATAAGAACTATTATGAAATATTGGTTTTGGGAACATACGAATAACTCCACCGGGGCTATGGACACCCGGCCGGCAGTGGAGCAATATTCGTGAGAATTGTAGCGACAACCTCGTCGGGGCTATGGACACCTGACCGGCAGCGAGGCAATGTCTCGGATGCTTTTGAAGTTTAGATATTTATTTAACTTGCTGGGACGGATTCTGGGAGCTTCAATGGTCTTTTGAGTTGGAACAAACGCATATGCACACACTTGTAATCAAAAGATGAGGTGCCTTGATCCAATTTAGGATTTTTCTTCCCTTTTAAGTATATCACCTAGTCAATTGATGGGTTGGAAAGAATTATCCAAAGGTTTCGAGTATGGAATGGGTTTTTGTCTTTGAAATGTTCAGGAACATTTATTCAGGTTGGGGCTAATGTTGTGACCTTTTTCACACATCGCCCCATTGCAAATGGGGACCCCCTAATTTTGGCTTTGCTGTTGAACTTTTGGCCTAGATGCAGAGTTTGTCAACGCATGTCTGCATTTTCCTTCTGGGTTTTCTGAGACCTTCGCGATGGTGTGACATGCAAAGCAACATAACGACTTTCAGAATTCAGTCTTCCGGGGCTATTTTTAGGGTTTGCATGTCAGCGTTTTCTTTGCATGTCTGCATATTCCTTGTGGGTTTTTCGAGAGCTTCGCGATGATATGACATGCAAAGCGAGATAATCACTCCTTCAACAACTTGCTATTTTTAGCAGATGCATTTTGGCGACCGCCTCCCAGCACTTCGGAATCACAAATTGATTGCGATGCAACAGAAACGAGGAAAAACGGAGCTCATTTGATACGCATGCAAGACCAATTAGGGTTTCCAGCTTTGGGACCCAAAAAGAGGCGTAAAAAGTCGGAATTTTCGAAAACTGATGTATACCACCACGATCAGCATCTCTCAAGCTATCTGCTGATAAAATTTGAAGGCAAACGGAACACTTACTATTTATAGTAAGTCATTCCAGAAACAGGCTAAAAATAGAAAGTCAGCATCAGGCGCCAATGTCAGCGGGCAGGTCACGTGGTGAGGAGTGTGTCATTCGAATTTCAGGTCAAACGGATTGGGGAAGTTCGATGGGCAGCACTATAAATAGTGGTTACCTCCAAAACATGCAAAATAAGCAGGTCAACATCAAGTCTCAAGGTGGCCGGGGAACATGATGAAGACCCTATGGCCAATTTCAGATCAAACGGAGTTGCGAGGATGGAAAATCATACCTTGCATATTTTAGCAGGCTAGGCAGGGAATTAGGGTTTCCTAAAATCAAGGGAGAAACACAGCAACAGGCGTAAGCGCGTCCATCACGATCAATACCCTCAGTAATCGGCACGCAAATTTGAAGACATTCTGAGCAATTGCTATTTTTAGTAAGTTGCTAAAAATAGCAGGTGTATGCAAATATCAGGGCCCGACAGCTCAACCACATCCCGAGGTTCAGAACAAAGCAAAATCCAACGTTTTTGGAGCTTGGAACTAGCTTGGAGTAAAAAAATTGACAAAATTTCTAAAAATAGAAAATTAGGGTTAGCGTGATCCAGTCACTCCAAATTTGACAAATGGCAGAAAATTCACTGAAATTGATGAATTTTCAGGTCCAGCTAGTGAAAAATGCCTTTAAAAGCCGAAGGCAGGTTGAAAATCTTCTGAGTGCTGCAAATTAGAAGGAGACACCCTCATATGCGCCTAGGTAAAAGGAGTCACTTGGAAATTTTCTAAGTGTAAAAAAAAATTGGAAGCTCATGCCTCCAAATGCGCCCTTGAGGGAAGAGAGCTTATAAAAAAAATTCTCCCAAGTATGAAAATTGGAAGCTCTGGGGTCAAAATGCGCCTTGAGGAGGAGGATGTGGTGGAAATTTAACTAAGGTCAAAATTGAAAGTGCAACCTCCTAAATGCGCCCAAGGTAATGTGCAGTAGTTGAGAAATTTTCTAAGTGTTGCAAAATGGAAGTGCAAGGTATGAAATGCGCCTTGACTTGTGAGAGGCTCCAGGAAATTTGTCTAAGTTTGAAAAATGAAAGTAGACCATGATAAATGCGCCCTTCAAGGTGAAGACTTGAAAAAGTTTCTAACTCTGTGAAATTTGAAGTTCACCCCTCCATTTGCGCCCAGGGAGAAGAGAGGGTGATTGAAAATTTTCTAAAGCATTCAAACTTGAAGTAACCCCTCCTATTTGCGCCCCACTTGAAGAATGACATAGCAAAAGTCCTCCAAGGAGTAGAAATTGAATGTTCAGCATGCCAGATGCGCCTAACCTTGAAGATGAGGCAAGAAATTTTGTGAAGGCATTGAAATTGAAAGCTCAGGCTATGATTTGCGCCCTTGCTAGAAGACAGGACTCTAAAATATTCTAAGTCTTCGAAATTTGAAGAAGACCCCTCAAAATGTGCCCTTGACTAGTGGAGGAAGTTGGAGGATTTATTAAGTATTTCAAAATTGAAAGCATGACCTCTTGAGTGCGCCTTAGTTGAAGAATTGGCAGAGAAAATTTCAAATGTTCAAAATTAGAAGCTTAGCACCCTGAATGCGCCTTTGACTTGCATAAAGACTTAGAGAATATTCTAAGTGTTATAAATTAGAAGAAGACTCTTCTATATGCGCCCAAGGTATAAAATGAAAGCTTACCATTTGATATGCGCCTAGACTTGGAAGGAGCACTAAAAATTTCCTAAGGCAAGTAAACTTGAAGCTCACAGGTCAAGATGCGTCCCAAGCTAAGTGGAGAGGATAAGATTCTTCTAGTGTTGAAAATTGAAAGTTTAGGGTATGATTTGCGCCATCATGGAGGAAGTGATTGAAAATACTCAAAGTCCAAATGCGCCTAGAAGAGGAAGAGTACTTGAAGAATATAG
>VDFB02134882.1:0-23468 GCA_007258455.2 Sequoia sempervirens
ACCGCCACTCCCTGCCACCCCTCTAGAGGGCCACCCCAGGTTAGCCTGCAGAGGATAAAACAACTGTCAAGGAGGGAAGGAGCCACAATGAGGAGCTTGAGAGTAGGGGCAAGCATAACCACTCCACCGTCGGTCCCGTGAGGGCAACTGACCACAGAAGGAGGTGGGAGAAGAGGGCACCCAAGCCACAGTACACAAGGCATTTCCCTAATGGTCCAGAAGCGCTTGGAGGTGAGACACCTCAAGTGCAACTTTTTTAGCTTGAACTTGAATCAGCAAAAGCACATTAGAGAAAATAATAGCTTTAGAATACAAAGAAACATTTTTATCCATTTGGTTGTGAGCAAATATGCAAGAATTTCTATCTTTCTAGATACTGAAGAGGATTTCCACCCTAAAAGTGTGTCAAAGTTGGGTATACTTAGCGGGAAGCCTGGGAGAGTCACCCAATAGAACCATGTGCCAAGAGAATGGCTCTGGCTGGAAATGTTGAAAGAAGTCACGAATCTAATTCCAAAACTATTGAGCTTTGGCACAAAACCAGAAAAAGATGCTTAAAAAACTTTGCTTGCCCACAAAACGGGCACCGAGGGTCCTGTATCCCCAAGTGAACAAGCCGAGACCCCATTTATAAGCCTTGGAAAATAATACACCAAGCAAAGTGGGAAATCTTAGGCTCAACACCTCCAGACCAAGTGATAGAGTATAGTTTTCGCCAAACAAACATAGAGGACTAAAGATGCCACAACTAGTTTAGACTTTCAATCATAGGAAAGTGCGGCAAAAGCAACAAATAACCAAGCCTAAGCCTATAATTTTTGAAAGGGGTGTTTGGGTACCACTTCCAGTCCTTCCATCAGGAATTGGTACCATGAATTCCCACCGTATGAAGCATATATGATAGAATAACATTCACCAAACCATCATAAGCATCACAACCTTGGTTTTGAAGTCTGTAATGAGCACAAAAATATTCCCATGACATAATTGCATCATAGGTTTGTGAAACATGTGTTGTAAGGTTTAGATACCTTTCTTGTGAAATCTTAAAGCCTTAAGCCAAAGCGATTTGGCTAGCGACTGACTATTACTGACAAAGAGGGGAAACCACCACACATTTTGTTGATTGAGCGAAATACCATCACAGAAACCAAAGCTAGTCTAGTGGAGCTAGGGTTTAACAGCTTCCCAGGCTCTCCAAATACTTTTGGCCACAAAATTCCCCACAATCTAGACAGGTTCCTTCATAACCAGAAGGGTTTGAAAGTCAATCCCTTTCTAGGCTAGTCTATAAATAGGAAAGCTAGACTGAATACAGTGCCTAAGGAGAATTTCTTAGGCTTCATCACCAGTAAGAGCTCTAATTATCCTTTTCACACACAAGGCAATCCCTTGTCATTGAGTGGAGAGTAGGCCAAGCCCTCCAAAATCTCTGGGCAGGCAGCAAAATTCCTGGGCTACATGGTGAAACCCTTGATGAGTCTCAGAGGATGCCCAAAGAAAGTCGTGAAACAAATTTTCAAGCTTAGTGTAAGTAGCTTTCGAAGGAGCCCAACAAGAAGAATAATAGATGTGCGTAGCAGTCAAAATTTTAGAACAAACCTAAAATTTTCCAGCCAAAGAGAGGCTTGGTAATCTAGTAGGCCAGCTTTTGCTCAATCCCAGAGAGAACAACTTACCACAACTCTGCTGGGGAAGCCTGGAAGGCAAAGGGAATGCCCAAAAATCAAAAGATTTTCCCTAGCTCAATCCACTTCTAGCCATATTGTTGAAACCATTGGGGAGTGGGTAGAATAGATTTCCTGTAGCATAAGGTTTTATGCCATTGAATGGTGGAGCTAGAAGCAAGGGAAAAAATCTCAAGGGAATCCAAAGCCACTTTAAATATTATGTTTGTCCTCTAGAAGAGTGAGGAAAGAGTTATCAACAAAATGGCCATTAACAAGTTGAGCCTATGAGTTGGGAAAAGAAATACCTCTAACTCGCTGTTGGGAAACTGCATTAGCAAGAAAATAACCAAAACCTTCAACAACAAGCACATAGAGAGAGGGGGAAAGTGGGCAACTCTGCTTGATGGAGCAGAACAAGCCGAAGGTAAGGGACTGACAGTCGTTAATGGTGATGCAAGTAGAGGTGTCTAAGAAAAGCATTTGGACAACCTGAATGAAATTAGGCCCAAACCCCAAGGCATCCAACATGGCGAGAATACAAGGCCATTCAATGCCGTCATAGGCTTTAGCAAATTCTACTTTGAAGAAAATGGCTTTCTGGTTAGAGCACCTAGCCCATTCCATTCCTTCCCACATGGCAATGATATTATCCAGAATAAATCTAGATTTAATGAAACTAGTTTTTTTTAGGCACACAATCTGAGGCAGAAGATGACATATTTTCAAAGCAAGGGCTTTTGCAATAATTTTGTATGAAACATTGAGGAGCGTGATAGGCCGCCACTTATAGATGTCCTTGGGATTGCCAACTCTGGGTATGAATTTAATATTCTCTTTATTAATTATGTTTCCAAGGGATTTAGAATGAAAGAATTCAAGATAGACTTTATGTAAATCATGCCCAACATAGTCCCAAAGGGCTTTGTAAAATTCACATGGGAAGCCATCAACGCCCAAGGCTTTGTCATCTGCCATGGTGTGCGTAGCCTCCTTTAGGTATTCTACTATGAGCAATTTCTCACAAAAGGTTTTCTGGGTTGAAGATAGCCTATTTGGCACAACAACAGGACAATATTGAAGAGCTTGTTGTCGCTTCAGTGTATACTCCTGAGTAGTGAAAACTTGTTCATAATGCCTAACAAAGGCCTGGAGAATGTCAAGTAACTCAGAAAGTACCTGGGTGCCTTCTTTGATTTTCTTAATACCAAGAGATGAATGTCTGGAATGAGGGGCCAGAAAAAACTCCTTGGAGGCATGATCACCAATTTTTAACCAGTGCAATTTGGCCTTGATTTGCACACCTCTGGTAGCATAATTATCTGCAACTTACTTTTTGTGCCTTAATTCTACCACCCTAACTTGTAAAGAAGGGGAGACAGGGATAGCCACTAGAGCCTTGGTCACTGAGTGGAGGTCATCTGTGGTCGCCTCATATGATCTATGATAAAAGATGGCTAGTTGGTGCCCATAAATGCTAAGAAACCTTGTCGTGTGAGTGATGGCATCATTCCACCAAGCAATCCAGCCTATATTATGAACTGGCCTACACTCCAAATTCCAAACCGTATGAATGTGGGCCAGAATGGGATGATGACACAATAAAGACGTGTTTAGGAAGAACTGGGTCTTGTAGGAATGAGGTTTTCTTAACTCCCATTCAATGAGAAAAGAGATGGGTAAATGATTTGGTAGTGTCACATCCAGTAACGACTTGACCAAAAGTGAAGAGTTGTCAAAGGAGAAATTTAAATATTGAGCCGAGATCATGGCATGATCAAGGTGCTTAAATGTCCTATAAGAACTAGCTCGGTAATTAAAGAATGAGAATGGTGGCGACCAATATTGGGATAAAAAATCCCCAATTTATTGCACATGTAAAACCACTCCTCTCATTCGCCAGCTACTTGTCTGAAAGGTAGAGTACCATATTTTTCATACACCATCTCAACCATATTGAAATCCCCACATAAGAGCCAGGTAGCAACTGGAAGTGAATCAACAATCCAGTGCCAGAGTAGAGATCTTTCAACAACATCATTCGAGGCATAGACATTAATAATCCCAAAAGAATGATTATCAATGTTAAGAAGAATCCAAACGAGATGATGTGTGGGGTTAAACCCATGATCAACCACATAAGCATGCCACCATGGGGACAAAAGGGTGAATATTTTTTTGCGTCCAGCCTCATGATCAATACAAAACATTTTACTGGTTGGCCAAATAGACCGACAAGCCAATGTGAGAAAAAAACTAATAATTTTCATTTCTTGGAAAAAAGCACTTCAATACCAGTATACTTATGTAGAGTATCTCTAATGGAATACTACCTAGAGAGGTCTGTCAGACCTCAAACATTCCATGAGAGGAAATTCATGAGTGAAACTCCTCCATATCATTGGAGTCAGCGATTCTACAAAAATTCTGTGGAACTAAACCAATTTGAATGTTTGGAGAAGAAAATATCCGCTTCTTCTACACATTCTCCTTCTTTCAAAGATGAAGGGCTACGAGTCCACCTTTGAGCTCTCAACACGAGAGGAGATTTAGTCGGTTGTGCTATCATGATGGAAACATGCTGAGGCATAGCCTTAGGCCTTGGTCATGCCAAAGTATTGAAAGAACCAACCTGGGCCTCTTTCCCCTTCATCGAAGGGTTTGAAACTTCTTTAGTTGGCTTAGGGACTTTGGAAACCATCCTAGAGCCATTAGACTTATTTTTACGGTTTGTAACCATTGTCCATTTCTCCTCTAATTTGACAGCAAAAGCATTTTCCTAATGAGGCTTTTCAAAATCCTGTGATAGCAAAGGAGTACGAGGAACTGCCAAAGGGTAGTACTTAATCTTGTGGTCTGCAGACTGACACCTATAACACGTGTTCGACAGATTGAAATAAGTGACTTTCTGGGTATGCTAGAGAGATCCAATTTGAATATCAATGGAATCCTTTAAACCCTATGAAAGGTCCACTTCGACACATGCCCGTTTTTGGGGTCGAGCTTGAAAGAACCTATCTGGTTCAATACAAATGACCTTCCCCAGAGAGGACGCAATATGATTCAAAAAAGGTACACAAGGTAGAGGAAAACCCAAAAATTCAATCCATATTGGGACCCACAACTTGGTGTCACCTGAGATAGCAAAGTACAGGGTCCATGATTGGAAAACCAACAAAGATGACCAAACATACTAGGGACCATGATTTAGGATTGCCTGAACATGACTAACCCTTGCAAAGTGGAAAAGAAAAAAACCCTTGGTTAAAATGTTGGACCATATCAAGGTGGAACCCATGAGGGACTTAGGCCTTGTGGATCCATTCTTTAAGCACACTTTCAAGGAGAGTCCTCCCAACAAAATAACCAACAAGAGTATTCTGCTCAAGCCATTGACATGCATAATCAAAATATGACAAGGGTAAAACTGCATCAGTCGGGGAGTCAAAAGACTTACCTTGTGAAACACTTTCGAAACAATTTTTCGTGGTCGCTTGTTCAAAGGGGGAGCCATTGAGAAAATTTGTTGAACTGCCAACACTAGTAAGAATTGCTAGGTTAGAACTGGTTGAGGGCATACTAAAACCAATAAGTCTATAGTAAGAGCAAACGTACACACAATAGATGGGAAAATCCTACGCCTAAGACACGTTATGATGCAAGAGGGGCCAAGGATGACCATAGACACAAGAAACCCCAATAGAGCTCATTCACCACATCTCCTCAATATTCAGTACTAAACAACCCCGACAATAATAAACTTGAAAATTGTGTATATTATAAAAAAATTATACGTTAATATATTTTAATATATATATATGATTTTCATCTAATAAAGGGTGGTGTGATTGGGAGAAGGAGTTAAGTTTATGATTGCAAGTAAGAGGAGATAGATGGTGGAATAATGATTTTGGCATTATAGCAAGAAGTTCGCAAAAATAAATGTACAATGTAATAAATAGGTATAAGGGGACTTTGTGAAGGGGGCATGGTTTCAATAATTTTTAGAAAAGGGGAAGGAGAAGGAGAGGGTGAACATGGGGAAAGAAAAGTAGAGACAACTATATGTTTTTAGGTGAAGAAATGGTGGATGACTTTCTGCCTTAGCTAGAGTATGGAATTCATAATTTGGAACTGAGGTTCTGGGTGGTTAGGATTTGGGATTTAGTAAAAGAGATTGATGAAGAGTCATGTGTGGGAATCCAAGTGGTCATGACCAACCTGTTACTGGACCTAGATATCATGTCTCTTTTTCCCATAAGATTAGATAAGTTCTTCCTTAATCCAATTCTCTGTTTTTCATGGGCTTGGGGAAACAAATTAGGAAAATAAATTTATAATACTTAGGTGTATCCTATTTTGTGAGTGCCCATATTATGGGGCCTTTTGTGTTATATAATCAAAAGTTTTATTTATTTAAGTGGTATCCATTGGTTTGTGAGTGAGATTATTTGGAGGGAAAGAAAGAGTTTGAAATCTTAATTGTTCTAGAAAATTTGGTAAATCCTCAATCAATTGTAAGTTGAAATCATATTTAATTAACAAAGAGTAGATGGTTATTATGAATGTTAAGTTAATTGTTCACTTTGAAATTTCTACATGTTCTTTGAGAATAATATTTGTTGTAAATTGGATATGATCTTACGTAACAAATCCATAAATTTATATTGATTGGAATTGAATTAAGTAAAAATATCCTATTTGGGATATTATAAAGGTATTAGAGGCTTGATCTTGTCAACCTATAGAACAAGGGATTCAACACAATTTGGAAATAAGATAGTAGATAGAATATTTTTAAGCCCTTGATATTGAGTACGAGGCTCTTGAGCCAAAGGTTTGGGATGATCTATCATTCCTTACTTTTTGCAACATCAAAGTCTAAAATGATCCTCAAACCTAGAAGAAACAAACTCAAAATTAGGCTAACAAGGAATTGCAATAAATCTTGGGCAAGGTTCCTACACTTATGTTTGATGGGACACAAAAGTGTTAATACTATTTTTGAAAAATAAGCTATCAATTTTTCTTCTTTGCACTTAGAAGGGGTATCCCATGAATGGTAATATCATGATATTGTGATATACGTGTTGCAAATATGAAGGTTTTTTCATTGATGTCAACAAGCTCTGGTGTTTTCATTGATGTCAACTATGTGTTGAGGAAGGTTGTTGCATGATGAAGATGCCATTTGAAAAAGAGGGAAACACTTTGTTGCAATTTGTGCATGTATAGATGAGATATTAAGGAAGTGTTGTGAGTACATGGAGCTATCTTTATGTTGTAGTATTTGGAGATGTGTTGGAATGATGTAACGTGTTGAGATGGTGTCTCTGGTGCTTAGTTTCCAAGTGCTTTTGAGAAAATTTGATAAATAGAGAAAATAATGTTGTGCAAATGTTCAGAACGTGCTCCAGGATGTGCTTCGACTTTCTTATGTGTTGATGCTATTCCTATGCAGATTTGATATGTTGTTCAAGGTTGTTATTAGTTGCTATATCCAGAGTTTGGGCTTCTAGGTCATTGTGTAAAGAGATATGTTCACTAGTGTGTTAACTAAATTTTTAGTGTTGTTTGTTGTGGTTTGTGAGAAATGTATTTCTCCACATTTCTACATAGTTTGGTTTAGGTTGTGTGGATATGGGAAGTTGCTTATGCTGATTTTATCTTTCAAAATTCAAGGTTGTTCATGATTTGGTACAGTACAATGTGTGTTTCATGCATTAGTGTGCGTATAAGGTTAACTGGATGTTCTGGGTTGAAGTATTTCTATGATGCAAGTTTGGATGAATCTTCGTTGGATCTTAGGTGATTTGTGGATTGTTCCAGATCATGTAAAAGATATTTGTGTGGTACATGTCTTGTATTGATCAAATGAGAAGCGTGTACTTAACAATTTTATGGTGTTTAGCACGGGTAATGGCCAACCTAGTGTTAACACTACATGTAAAGCAACTTCAAAGTTTGTGGAAGTGTGTTGAGGTGTGTTAGGAAAAATTTGGGTCCTAACTAATCATTTTCCTATATGATTATGATATGTTATTTATTGGAAATGATAAGCGAATGATTAGGGAACTTAAGAGCCAATTATCTGGTATTTTTGACATGAAAGATTTAGAGGCTAAAAAATATATCTTGGGTATGGAAATTAATAGGGATCGGGTTAACAAAAAATTATGGTTAAATAAAAAGAAGTAGATTAATACTATTTTGTAGCATTTTGACACGCATGATCGTAAACTAGTTAGTATTCCCTTTCTAGTTGGCAATAGACTATCTCTAGAACAATGTCCTAAAACAAACGATGAACTTGAAGAGATGCATAAAGTTCCATGTGCCAGTGTTGTAGGGAGCCTTATGTATGCTATGATATGTACAAGACTTGATATTGCCCAAGCAACGGGAGTTGTTAGCAAATTTATGGAAAATCCTAGTAAAGAGCATTGGAATTATGTGAAAAGGGTTTCCAAATATTTATGTGGGACTTCTAACCATTGTATTTGTTATCATGGATCTTATGATATGAGTAGGGTGATTGATTTGCATGGCTTTGTTGATTCAGATTTTTCTGGTGATCTAGATTGCAGAAGGTTGACAAGTGGCTATGTCTTTACTTTTTTTGGAGGAGTAGTTAGTTGGATGAGCAAAAGACAACCTACAGTTGCATTTTTCACTATAGAATCAAAGTACATAGCTACAACACATGGTTGTAAGGAGATAGTGTGGTTAGAGAGATTGTTTATGTATTGGCTTTCAGTGTAAACAAGTAATAATTAGATGTGACAGTCAAAGTGCCATCTATTTGGCTAAAAACCCAATGTATCATGCCTGCACGAAGCACATAGATGTTTAGTATCACTTTGTTTGGGAAATAGTTGAGTGGTAAAGTCATGTTACAAAAAGTAGACACTTTTGAGAATATTGTAGATTCTCTTACTAAAATAGTGAGCACAAAAAAATTAGTTGTTGTAGAGAGGCCATGGGCATTAATTCTTCTAAAGCTTGATTTATTTAGCTTCCCTTTGTTTTTTTGCAAGGTGTTCAACAAGTGGGAGAATGTTGAGTAGATATCTCAACCTTAGTTTTGTATTTAATTATTAATTGACAATTTTTAATTATCTTTTAGTTGTCATGAGAGTTGCTAAAAGCAACTATGGAAACTTGTAAAGTATTTTTTTAGTTGTCAAACTGGAAAGAGCATGAAAAAGTGGAAGTTAAATGTGATCTTGGAGAAGATAAGGAAGATATTTTAGTTTGCATGAGTACATTACTAAAAACTAGATAAAATCACAAGTTGGAAGAGGAAGCTTGTTTTTTTGTGATATATGCCTAAATGGTCTTAGAAACCATTCATGATTTGTGGTTTCTCTCATGCCTATATATTTAGTGCTTGAGTTGAAGGAAAAAAAAGTTAATTTACAGGTTGTTGAAGCCCTGATGTGTTGTAGTGATTTAGAGAGAGAAGCTATATTGATGTAACTCATTTGAAGGATTAATACAAGTCCTGGATCTCTTTGGATGTTGAGTTTTTTTTTTCTTTTTTCTTTCCCACAAGGGTTTCTCCACATAATTCTCGAGTAATGGTTTGCATTTATATTATAATCTATTTTCATCTATGATTTATTTCTATTTGTTTATTTGGATGCATAAAATTATCTATATATTTTCACTATAAATTTTTATCTTGATTTTCAACAAATATAAGCATGGAAAGGATGTCCTAAAGAGATTTAGGATGATTAATTGTAATCCAATACCAACTCCAATTGTAATAGGAACTAAACTAAGCATTGAAGACAAGGGATCTAATTTTGATCCAACAATGCTCAAAAGATTCATTGGAAGTTTGTTGTACCTCATAGACACAAGGTTAGATTTAATGTATAGTGTTAGTCTAATTTTAAGATTTATGAAGTCACCAAAAGACTCACAATGGCAAGTTGGGAAGAGAGCATTGTGATATATAACAAGAATGCCAAGACATTGGATACTATATTTCACAACTAATAATTTTGATTTGATTGGTTATATTGACAATGATTTTGTAGATAGTGCAGATGATAGGAAGAGTGCTTCTAGATGTGTTTTTCACTTTAAATCAGGTTTAGGCTCATGGGCATAAAAAAAGTAATCTATAGAGAATTTTATTAGTATAAATAGAGTATGTGCTAGTAGCATCAATATGATACCAAGTAGTTTGCATGTGTAGAGCATTATTTGATTTATTGCATGAGCAAGAGGATCTAACACTAATATATTGTGATAACAAATCAATAATTGTATTATCAAAGAATCATGTTTTTCACAAGAGGAACAACATTATTGATACTAGGCATCATTTCATCAAAGAGTTAGTAAACAATGAGAAAAGCTATTTAGAATTTTGTAGATCTAATAAAGACTAGGTGACACATATATTCACAAAGATATTAGCAAAGACGAATTTTGAACACCTAAGACAAAATTTGAACATTATGAATGCCGAAACAACTAATGATAGAAACTAATGAGAAGTGTTAAAATAAATAAACAATTTTTCCAATCACCAAAATTAAATAATAGAAAACATGTATCGAATATTTGTTAGTGAGTTTTTATCTTTTATTTAATATAATATGTCCGATAAATTTCAAAAAAATGCATCGTAATCTCAAAAACCATATATTGAGATATTTTTCTCAATTGAAGTTTGCTTTAGCACTCTGTATTGCCTGTATTGCCTTTATCCACCACCAAGTGGATCTGCAGTATATATAATAAAATCTAATCTAAAACAGATATTCTATAGTGGTAAAATCTTCAAAGTTTAATGAGACCTCAATGGTTGTCCATTTGATCAATTTTTTAAAGATGAAGATGATGGTGATCTTTATAAAGTAGTAAAATAACCATGTTGATCTTTATATTCGAACTGTATATACAGTGACTGGCGGCTTGATGGCTCTTCTGTCAAGAGGCATCCCTTTCAGCGTAAAACAAATGTTGGGTGGAAAGTAAAGTATTGTTTACAACAATTCTTATGATGTTGGAAAGGACTCCAATACAATGACTAAACGTGGTCGGGCCAATCGTTAATGAAAGTTTTCTAGAGACTTCTGAGATGGGTTATTGGATTTGTAGTGATTCGTACAAAGACTAATTCCTGAGGAAATGATGTGGATAGCATCAATATTAATGGATATATTCTTTAATAAATTGCTTAATAAACTTATTACTTGTGTCATTTTGAAAGCCCTTCCTGACATTCACCATCAAATAGAAAGGTATGAATGTCAAATAGTAATGGCAAAGGTTCCTTGATTTTCCCTCATAATTGCAATACAAATGATTTGTCATTCTCATGGAAGTAGTTGTTCTGTCTTCTCTTCTCTTTTTCTGGGCTGAAAGTCTCTAAGTGATTTCTTTTTTATTCATTTTACATGTATTTTCTAGGTTTTTTTCTCCTCTAAATTATTGCAGAATGTGTATATTTTTTTGGCTATATCAAAACACAAATTATTTTCAAGGATTGTTTTTAACAAGGAAGGAAAAGAAAGTTTTAGACAAGGGGCTTAGTTTGATTGGCTAAAGCATTATGTTGCAGGCAAGTGGTCACGAGATCTAGTCTGTCCACCGTCCCATGGTACCGGAGGGCATGTCGTGCCAACACCACCAGTCACGTGAACCGGAGGGCGTGTGCACTGTAGTTTATAGGGGGACGGATACCCAAAAATGTTAGAGTTGATTTGTCAATGTAAAAAATAAAATCTTATTAGATGAATGTTTCAAAAATGAAGAGGTGAAAAATTGACAATTATTATAAACTTGCTTGAAGTGAGGTGGTGTCAATATATATCATTTGGGAACTTGATAGGCAAGGATTTTTCTCCTTTGGTCACACTCCTAGTAAACGAGCTGATTGAACAATAATTAACATATATTAAAGATAACAAAGAAGCATGTATTATATTTAGGATGATGATGTAATTAAGATGCTTTATGATGCTACAATATTGCTCTCATTTAAATACTCTTTGAAGATTGCAAAAGACATGCAAATAGATTAAGTATGTCTTTAAATACAATAATATAGCACACAAATCCACACAAATATCTATTAGATCAACTCAAAATAATCAATGAAAATAAATTAATAAAATTTAATTTTAATTTTGAATTTGAAAACCTAAGATTCATATTTATATATGAAAAAACAAATCCATAATCAATGAAAATAGATCAATAAATTTTAATTTTAATTTAAAAATTTAAGATTCATATTTACATATACATAAAATAATCTTAATCAATTTCATTCTTTTAAATCTAAGTTAAATTAATAAAATGGAAAAGATCAAAATTGACTCTTAAAATAAAAATAAAAATAAACAAAGATATCACTTATAAATTTATTATTACATATCCAAAAGAAACAAAATTATTGTGGTATGACATATGAAGTGAGGTTTCTAATCTCTAGAGTGAAAATAAATATTATCTCCTTGCACTCCATCCATTATGGACTGTCCTCCAATTGCCTTCAAGGACAACAAAAGTGCCTTCCACTTCACAAAATCCTTGTTTGATGTCTTTTTAGTCCACATTAATCTCATAAGATTTTTATTAAAAAATGAATAAAGTGGGCCATAACTATGTTTCAATTTTGTTTGTGTTTTAAGCAATGATTTTACCCATGTAATTTTGATTTTCTTTAATAATCATTCCAAGAAAACACCTCGTCCCTTCAATATTGTTTACCAAGCAAGAAGGCACAAAAGATATGACTTTTTTGAAAGGCGGGGACAAATTTCTTCTGAGTTGAAAGTGACATTGATTGAGGGGATGGGAAAAACATGAGCACATCTCATATTGCCTTGCAAGAGATAAAGTTTCATAACCAATGATAGTAGATATTTGTATGATTCTTCAAACTACGCTGAAATAAAATGTGACATAGAGTTGCCTATGAATCGGGTATACACAAATTGAGAATTTAATATTAAAATGAAATGATTTTTTAAAAAATTTATAAGTGACAAGAATTTTTTTGGTATTTTTTCTACAATAAAATAATAACAAAAAATATATATGTAGGAAGAAAAATGATTCAATTTTTTAAATTTTAGATTTTTTGAAATTTTTGGATGTAGTTAGTGGATTGATTGGTAACTACTAAGTGCTTGTTATCTAGAAGATGATAGTTTGAATCATGTGTTTTCGGGGATCTTTCACACTTCAACTAAACTTAACTGAGAAGATGCACGTGTTATAGTGGCTGCTAACTAGAATAAAAAACCTAGTGTGCTACAATGTTGTTGGATGAAGCAATAACATTGCTAGATGCCAAACTTGAAACTATTCAGCTAAATGAAGAAAATAAAGGATTGAAACAACTTCCTTATATAACAAAAAACAAGTTTATATGAAATCTATTATAAATATCTAAAATCACAAAAAGGAATCAACGCTATTTAACAAAATCTCATTAAAAAAATCATGAAAGGTCAGCCATGTTTTAGTAGCATCCTCCTTCCTTTATAAGAAAGTAGAGCCTCAATATTATAGTAAGAACCATCACTAATGTTTTGTAGATTTCATTCTCAATCTTTAAACTTATGTCTTTCTCCCTCTATATTTAAGGGTATGTGCATGGAAGTGGGGTCAAAAAGTGACTAAAATGAGTTTAAGGCATAACATAATCATACAACTAAAGTGCAACTAAGTTTGTAAAGTGATCACATCATGCCTTGGTTGTATTTCTAATAAAATAATCAATTCATAATAAAAGTGCATTACATTTTGAATCAATGAAAATAATGTATTCAGGCTTGGAATAATTTTGAATTTCTAAGCTTAAAGATGTACAAAAAACACATGTATTATTTTCTTATTTAATTACTTTTAGTAGTCTCTTCATACTCTACAAAAACACATGTATTATTTTTTCAACATATTTTGTTACCTACTCATCCAAATTTGAAAAAAATTGTATTCTCACATCTTATGTTTCATTATATGTACATTGATAAAAAAAAATTGTTTTACTCAAAATTGGGAGGTAAATGCTCAATGTTCTATTTTTCAAGTTGTGTCCACTTTGAAAATAAGTAAAGAATTATATACTCATTGAAACATTATAAAAAATATTGCACCTACTACAACATCTTAACTAACTTTTGCTAAAGAGATTTAGAAAATAGTATGTGGAAATAAAAAATAAATGGGGAGCATAGCCAATGCTATGTGTTGTTTCAGTGACGAGTTTATGACCTCTTTGTGTGTTGTTAGAGTTTGATGCTCTAAATCTCCATTATTTTAAAAACTTAGTAGTTTAGAAACTAAATTTTAGACACTAGAATTCTTATTTGTATCACGTCTTCAAATTTTACATTTATATATCTCAAATTACTTGCTGAAATTCACATTTCTTTGATTTAAAAATTGACCGCTTAAAACCTCTATTTTGACCTTTCATTTCCTTGCACTTACCCTTATTTCTAGACTGCTTCCCATTACTTGTTTTCAAAACCAACAAAAATGTCTTCCACTTCTTATAAATAAGTAAGTGAGCCATAACTATGCTTCAATTTTGTTTGTGTTTTAAGCAATGATTTTATCTGGAATTTTGATGTTTTTTAATTACGTCGAAGGTGTTTCCTTATTTGAGCTTTTGAGAGCTCATTTGTTTGTGGACGGTGGAGAAACAAGGATAGACCTTGCAAGAAGGTCGAACCATTGTCAGTTGTCAGGTCCTTGTCGTTGGGAAGATAAGCTTGTTTATATAGTACAAGGTGCCACCAACTTGTTGTAGACGATTGAATGCAGATTAGATAGAACAATCAAAATGGTATGCAAGATGATTGAAGTCATATGGACCATTCAATTGTCGTTGCTTTTCATTCATTGGTTTTCAGATGATGCAAAAATTGCTACAGAAAGCCCATGAAGTGATAGAAGACTACCTTTCGTCCCTCGAAGGCCAAGTGCTCGTAGCATAGATTGTAGGCATAATTCCTGGAATTACTGGTGGAGTAGTTCTTGTAATGGTGCTTGCTTTCTTTTCCCTTCGCAAGCATAGGTAGCCCAACTTTTATGAGGAAATCCAGTGAAACAAAAATCTGCTAGATTTCCATAACATATTCTAGCAAGAATATGTTCCTTAGGGTTCCTAATAGAGTATTATTCATTGCATCAGTACTACCACCATTTCTTGATGAGGTCTCACCCTTAGATGACCATTGTGATTTGAATTTCCACTTGACATCTTGTTTGCCAAAACTTTCAATACATATCTTGTCTTCGCTAGGGTTGTAGGTATATCCCTTAACCCTCTTGTAATCTCATGAATTTATGCAATTGTTTCCTTAAATCTTTCATCTTCTAACATTTTTGAATTTCTTGCTTGATCCAATTTCTTTAGTTCTCTCCTCTGGTACCTAATGTCCGTTTTACTCAACATCAATCCTTAGGAAAACCCTACATGCTATTAGAATCATGCTCTGCTACCATTGTAATGTTCCTAACATAAAATTTTAACATAAAGACTGATTTGTAGATTGAATACAATGAAAAACAACATATGAACATAAAGATTACTTTGATGTAATGATAAACTTCAGAATCTTATCCACTTATATGATATATCAGATACAACTCACTAAGATTTATCTAAAATGATGTACAATTATACCACAAATCGATAATAGTATTACTAACTTCTTTATAGATTCCTTGAAGCTTAGATGCAATCCTTAAATGAGAATTCCCTCAAGAACCAAAGGGGTTTCATCCTCTGATCCTAGTGATCATTGGGTTTTCGTCCAATGATCACAAAATCCTATTGGTTTTCATCCACAAAAGGAATTAGAACACAAGTGTCCTGGAATATACAAGAATGACATAATAATTTGATGCCTATTACAAGAATTGAATCTCTACATTTATATGCTAATAATTTCCCTCAAGGAATAGGTCAACTTTGAGCCAAAATGGTGCCAAAGCCCATAATTTAATTTCGACACGCTACACTAGATCAACCTTAAGGCCAAAGTACCACCCTGCGGACCTATCTGTATTCTTCACTGACCCCTTCTTCTTGCTATTTCACAATTGATGTCGCATGATCCGAAGGTGACTTATCCATAATGCTTGCTAAAGTATATGCTAGTTGCCTAGCACAGTCATCTTTTGACAGTAATATATCTCTGATACCATATCCATTCCTCTTCAGATTTAGATATGATATTCAAGTGTAATCGTATATGTTATGTTCCAAACCACATGCCAGAATGTGCTCCTATAGAGGAATCCTCGTAAGTGTTCTTGCTCTCGTACAGTGAATCTGAACTAGCGACCTTCTGATGGTGATATCTTTATGGTATATGATCCACTTTCCATGAACCTAGATATGATGTGTGAGTCATTATAGATGCTATGTTCCAAACCGTAAGGAGAGGGAGTTTTGTGATAAAATGTAGTAGGATTTCTAGATTCCACTCTACAAATTCCTTTCTAGAAAAAGGGACATGCCACACTCAAAATAGAAGAGAGCATTTAGTTCATGTTAAGTAAAGATATTAGTAGAAAGACCCATGGATGGTTCCTCTAAGTGATTCCTTAGTTGTGAGGGGTAGGTCTAATTATGGAGAGGTTAAGAAAAAAGGTGCTGGATATAAGAATTTTAAGAAGCACTTGTCACATAAAGGATTATAATTCCAATAAGAAGGATATTATTCTAATTGTTCCTCTAATACTAATGAGAACTCTCAATTCCTCTGGATTCCACTATCCTCTGATCTCAGATCTACACTCTTGATTCATCTGGATTCCATTGTTGAAAGGTCGGAAATAAATTCTGTAGGTGAGTTTTCATGGCTTGACAACTTTGACAACTTTGTAAAATTTCACTTTTGATCCAATTTCAATCCTTCTTAACCTGCAAATCTGCACACACAAAGAGAGGGAAAAATGTTTTTTTTGGGTGAATAGGGGTTTTCCTCATTCAAACCCTAATTTGGTAATTAAACCTTAATAATGAAAGATAATGACAAATGACAAGGATTGATGAGTGAAAAAATCTATGTCACAACTCACCAAACCTTTAATGGTTTCCCTTAGAGGACTAAAGTCTAACACATCTCTCTAAGAAGCTTGATATTGTTTGAATTGGCTTGAATTATTACTTGATTTGATACTTGAATGCTTGCTTAAATGCTTGAAACCTACATCACAATGTTAGCTCGAAAACATAATATGAACACATATGAATCTTGACATGATGATATGATCTGATCTTGATTGTTGTTGTAGATGACTGATAAATCTGCTCTTTGATGCTCTTGACAATAATATTTTCTCTTGGGTTTGATCTCTTGAAGTCTTAGGTAATGTTTCTTAGGCTTGAATTGATAAAATAACTATATTTATAGGTTTTTATTTGATTTCCCAAAAATTAGATTCCATAAGCCGACATTTGAAACTTGAATTCGAATCATTAAAATGTTGCCAAAAACATATTAAAAAAATTGGGTCTTGGCACTTAAGGAGGACCCATTTTCCCTTGGGCGAATGGGTCCTGGGAGCTAAATCCAGGACACACAATTTTCAAGATGTTTAAAATAATGTTAGCATTTGTTTAATGTTGGTTTCCCTTTCGAAAAATGAAAATAATAAGGCTAAGGAATGCATAATTTAGGAAATTAGAAGCTTAATCAAGTCCAGTTAATTAATGGGATGCAAACATAGTGTGAAAATGTAAAGGAGTACATTTTTCAACACTACATTTAGCCCCCACTTTAGTGAGAATATGATCTAATGCTCAAACTCAAACTAAAGTAGACAAATAAGTCAAGATAGGTCTAATTGTACAATTGTTGGAAAGATGAGATAACAAAGATCAAGAAGGATGGTCAAGCCCCTAGGATCAAATATCCCATGGAAAACCAAAAAGGCATAAATAGACATGCGAATGTGATAGCAACACAAGATACAACATACAATATCAAAATTAATGCAAGAAAAATATGAACTAGCAAGCTGCGTTATGGCAAGTTCATCAAACACATTCTAATGGCACCATAGGCAAGAAAGTTGTGTTATGCAAGGTGGCTGTGAAAACACACTCACAAGTGTAGTTCGATATACACTCAATGAGCCTAAACAAGTGAGAAACACACAAGGTCTAGTGTAGTATGATATACACTAGGTGTGTACCCACAAAACAAGTGGTGATGGGAAAGTCATGCCAAGTCTATAGGATCCCATACGTCAACCATACAAAAAGTTATACTCCCTAATAACTTTGATAAAACACCACATATGACAATCATAAGGCTAGCAAGTTGTGTTATGCTAGACACTCATGAAACAAAGGAACCACCAAGAAAGTTGTGTTATGCTTAGTGGTTAAAAGTTTTGGTTTAAGATAGTCAAATGGGTTTTTCTTAGTTCATGAAAGGTCTCACTTTAGGGAACATCACACTCGATATCACCATCAAGAGAGGGCTAGTCGAGAGATAAAAGATTCACACCCTTAGGGAATGAAAGCCATAATATTACCACTAAGAGGAATCTCACATGTCAAGAAAGGTCACGGTCTTGAAGGACATCAATCCCAATGTCACCAACAAGAAGACAAATCATATATGAAGTAAGAAGACCACACTTTGAACAAGAGGTCATGACATTAAGCAAGCAACAAGCAAGAGGAATAATGCCCCTGACTTTAAAGGAATTGCTAAACACCATGTTGTGAGCAATTACTTTAAAGTAGAATATGTTAAAAGCCAATAGATGAAAGAAACATGAGAGCTTGTTTGGAAAGTCCTATGCCAATTATATGTTTCCAAATGAATTTGTGTCATGAAAAGGAGGTTGCCCCCTATATGCAATCCTAAGATAACACATAAGGGATCCATGGATTTGGGGTTAGTATATGTCTTTGCTATAGTGATATAATCGAGCTCAAAATCATAATCATTCCCCAAATAACTCATGGAACAATGAGCACAAAGGAAGAATGACATAGAGAGAGTGAAAAAAAAGGAGAATCCTATCAACATGGAAGAGACCTAAAAGTCTCAACGTTTTGCACCATCCCCAAAACCTGACAAATGTAAAAGACAATGGTTATGACATATAGAAGAATGAAGATACAAATAGAAGAATGGCACAATAGATTCAATTCCTTTCTATCCTTGCACCAACAGAGTGACAAGAATCATTCAAAGTAAGCTCAAAAACATAAAAACATGCCAAGCAACACAGTACGAGGGATCAAATTATGGACATGCAATCACACAAAGAAAAGAAGAAATAAAGCTAGTATGACACATGCGACCTGATCTATAGCAAGCTATCCACATCTCAATATTGTTCATCATATATGGAAGGCGACTGACTAGCTAAAGGGGCAACAACGAGTGCCATACTAAGGAAATTTCCAAGTTCAACACGTGGTGATGCACTCTTGTTAGGAGGATCATCATGGTTGTTTTTGTCTAAGCTCATAGAAGAGGAAAATAATAAATTCGAATCATTATGTACTTCCTCATCAATCTTAGCATTATCATCATTGTCATCCAATTTAATCACAATAGGATCTCTAATGATAATGTCCATATAGGTTTCATGTGTTTGTTGTTGTGGCAAAGGTGGAGAATCATCATGCTTTGTTTGAGTTAAATTTTGATCTTGATTTGTTTGTTTGTTCTCTTCTTTTAATTTATGAAGAATAACATGATGTCTACACTGACACTCTTTGGAATTTCAATTTCTTTTTGCATGGTTTTCAAGTTGTGATTGTGTAGGAGTGGATTTATCAACCAAAATTTTCTTTGAACTTCCTGCAAGGGAGGAATGAAAGGAACCATCGAGGGTTGGTCAACCACTTTCTCTTCAGGTTTATAAACTTGTTTGATATTAGGAGGCATAATGAGAATTTTATAGTTATCTCTTGGTCTCTTATAGGGAATAGGTGGAGGATTTGTCTTGGTTACTCGAAAGGGATTTTGGTTCAATCATGGTTTCATCAATGATAGGAGACTCAAGCATTGGTTGAGGGATATTGCTACAAGATAATTCTGCTATGTGCTTTGCTTTGAAATTTTGGTAAGATTGGAAAAAGAAGTCTTCACGAGGCTTAATAGGTTCCACAAGTTCAGGAAAAAATAAATTCAATGAGAAATTTCCACGGGAAGACACGAGATTAAAACCACTATGATGCATAGTGAAAATTTCATTGCCAGATGGACATTTTAAACATTTATGCACTATGGATAGAATGACATCCATGGAGTGTAGCCATGGATAGCCTAGCTTCACAGAGAATTGGTCTGATAACAAGATGATTGAGAATGAGACATTGAATTTCCTCAGTCCAAATTTTGAGGGGAGAGTGATCAAACCTATCATAGGGCAAGTAAAACCATTATGTGTTTTGATCCATGCTTTCGATTGTTCATAAGAGTCTTGATAAAGTTCATGCACAAACAAAAATTCCTTGGTGATTACATTCTCTATACATATGAGATTAATTAATATCCCATTGATAAGCTTGTCATTGATTCTCGCGGCTATGTAAAGAGGACCATAGGGTGCATGCTTAATTATGTCATTTTGTGAGAAAGCAATGTCAAGAGACATTTTGGTTTGGACCTTATGAGGTTGAATGCCAATGAAATTGACCATGCACATGTTATTATTGTATTTTGAATGCAAATTTTATGTTTGAACTATACACTTGTTTTGACCAATTAACTTGAATGCAAACAATTTGAGAAAACTGTAATTCCAAAAACTGAAACTGAGATATGAAAACAGCCAGAAACAAAGAAAACATAGACAGATTTATGTCAAAAAATTCAGAAAATGACCTGTATAAGGATAAATTCACCCTAGGGTGAATGAGTCCTTGCACAGGGGTTGAAAAAATTAAGATATGAGTTTTTGAGTTGATTTTTAAGGTCTCTGATTCAAGTTTTAAACAAACACCTTCAGTTACAAATTTCTATATTTTTATGATGAAATGCAAGTGCAATTTTGATGACAAACAACAAGAAAAATGACAACTTTCTAGATGCAATTTTGTTTGAATTTTCTGATATAAATGAATTAAAAACACTAATATTGAGACTACTATGTAAAGTGAATGCAAAATGTTTACCAATTTTTGAATTTTTGAAGTTTTAAATGATGCAAATGAAAATTTTAAAATCCGAAATGAAATGCAAACTAATGCAAATTTGAAAACTCTAAATGAGATGCAATGCAAACTAACACAAAATCCTAGATCTAGGGTTTGATGGATCTCCAAATCAGAAAGCTTATAATATAAGATTGTTAGGTTCACTAGAATGAAACAAAGAAAAATATGTGATGAAACACCAAAATGAAATGATGACCTAGAACACACCTACTTTTCTTGTAATTTCATTATTTAAAAGGAGATCTCTCCCAAGGGTAGAATTGACTTTACACTTTTAGGTGAGTCAACTCTATGGGAATGGGGGATCTTTTCTTTTCCTTATGACATAAAATGACTGAAATGCACTTTTGGGAGATGAAAATTAAATGCCTAATGAACTCAATTATTTGAAGTAAAAATTGAAATGCTAAAATAAAGGATGTGTACCTGTCACCAAAAGTGGTTGTTGAGTATCTTGCTACAACAAATTTTCCCTAGGCTAAATGGGTCTTTGTATAGGGGTCCAAAATTTGATTTCATAGTTCTCTGATCCCAAATCTGCACTCTCGATTCCTTCAAATTCCAATGTTGGAAGGTTGGAAATAAATTTTGTAGGTGAGTTTTCGTGGCTTGGCAACTTTGATGACATTTTGACAACTTTGTAAAATTTCACTTTTGATCCAATTTCAATCCTTCTTCACCTACAAACCTGCACACACAAAGAGGGAAAAGTGTTTGTTTTGGGTGAATAGGGGTTTTCCTTGGTCAAACCCCAATTTGGTAATTAGACCTTAATAATGAAAGATAATGACAAATTACAAGGATTGATGAATGAACAAATTTGTCACAACTCACCAAACCTTTAATGGCTGCCCTTAGATGACTGAAGTCTAACACATCTCTCTAAGGAGCTTGATATTGCTTGAATTGGCTTGAATGATTACTTGATTTGATGCTTGAATGCTTGCTTAAATGCTTGAAATCTGTACATCATAATGTTAGCTCCAAAACATAATATGAATACACATGAATCTTGACATGATGGCACAATCTTGATTGTTGCTGTAGATGACTGATAAATATGCTCTTCAATTCTCTTGACAAGAATATTTTCTTTTGGGATTGATCTCTTGAAGTCTTAGGTAATGTCTCCTAGGTTTGAATTGATAAAATAACTATTTATTTATAGTTGTTTATCTAATTTCTTGAAAATCAGATTCTATAAGCCGACATTTGAAACTTGAATTTGAATCATTAAAATGTTGCCAAAAACATATTAAAAATTGGGTCTTGGCACTTAAGGAGGACCCATTAGCCCTTGGCGAATGGGTCCTGGGACCTAAATCTAAGACACAATTTCCAAGGTGTTTAAAATAATGTTATCATTTGTTTAATGTTGGTTTCCCTTTCAGAAAATGAAAATAATAAGGCATAGGAATGCATAATTTAGGCAATTGGAACCTTAATTAAGTCCATTAAATTAAGGGTGATCCCACAAAGTTGGTTTAAAATTTGAGATTTTGATTTTTGCTGAAATCACATATTTTTAGAAAATATAATGATTTAAGCTTTACAAAGTTCCATTTAAAGCATTCCAATTGAAGAGGGTTTGATCAAACTACCTTAGATCAAACCCCCTTGGATAGAACCTCGCTAGTTTTAAACCATACCTATAACAGAGTCTCATTTACACCTATCAAAATGCTGATAAAAAATCACTTTTGATTTATCTTTTGGGGGATCAAATGAATTCATTTAAATTTTTTGTTGCCGAGTATGTAGTCCTTATATAAAAGCTTCCTAAAAAGTATAATTTTAAATAAATTTAATTTTATTAGTATATTTATTTTTATTTTTTGTGAATATGTAGGTTTTTCACTGAAAATCAAGCTCTCTATTATGCATATGTGGAAAAATAGATGATTATCAATTTTTTTTTTTTGAAAAATATGAGTGCACCAGATATTGAAGTCCTTGATCCAACAAAAAAAGTTGTGTTATATAGTCTGCCTATGTCTGAATTGTAATTTGTTTGACTTCGAAACTTGATTAAGGAATTTTTTTTCAATAAAACACTATGAAACCAATTGGAAGCACTAGATATCGTAGTTACAAATCTAAATTAGAAAAAAATAGAATTTTGTCCTTCATGGAAATTTTTTTTATGTGTTATATAGTAAGCGTCACTCTTTAAAAATGGTGTTTATTGAAAAAACTATTTTTCGAAGGAGATGGAAAAAGAAGTGCAATTTGATTCCAATTTTTTTGAAAAATATATATTTAGAATATATAGACAAAATGTCACAATTCACTAGTTTGCATCATCTTCAAATTCCTCACAGTTTAGCCACTATAGGTGCTCAAAAGTGAAAATTTAGTTAGAAAAAATCAGTTCAGTGTCCAGTTTGGCCAAAAATTGTAAACCAGTATTGTGGGATCACCCTTAAGGGGATGCAAACATAGTGTGAAAATGTAAAGGAGTACATTTTTCAACATTAAAAATAAGAAGAGTACTTTTGGATATGGTTTTCACTTTAGATCAAGTGTAGTCTCATGCACATGAAATAAGCAACCTATAATGAAAATTTCATCAGCAAAATTAGAGTATGTGGCAACAACATCAACATGTCAAGTAGTTT
>VDFB02134883.1:0-33776 GCA_007258455.2 Sequoia sempervirens
TTTTGAAAATTTTGAATTTAGACTGAAAAAGCAGCAAACCTTAATTTCTTCAATTTTTCACCGAAAAATCTGGCACCTGGGTTTTGTTTAGAATACAATTAGAAATGGACCCAGTTGATCAGATTTGAAAAACACTGATGGCTGATCGAAAAAGCAGCCAACCCTAGAATTTGAAATTTTCTTGAAAAAGTTGTGATATGGGTTTTCTTCAGAAGATTGTTTTGAGAGGACCCAGATGATCAAAATTGGAAACCCTGAAGATTTCACTGACATGCAAGGAAAAAGAAGCTGCTGCAACAGTGAATTTCCTCAAAAACTTTTCAGAAGAATGAGATGAAAAGACTCAAATGGCTGAAAACTAAAATTCTTTGACCTTCTCCTTCAAAAATTTGATCTTCTGGATGAAAAAACAAGAAAAAACAAGGCCTTATGCTGCTGGTCTGAAAAATTTAATGAAGAATCAGCAACCTTGAGCTCTTGAATCTTGAAATAAAACCTCAAAGTTGCTGCTCCACTTTTCTTCTTTGGAAGCCACCTGCAAAAATGATGAAAACTGAAAGGAAGAGATGTCTTAAATAGATTTAGGGCTTGAAATAGATTTGCTTTCTTTTGCTTTAATCTTCAAACCCTAAACACAGCTTGTTCAATGAATTTAGACATTCATCTTTCCTTTGCCATTTTGAATCTTTTGAAAATTTCACTAAGGCATTGTAAGTTGGGGGCCCTTCTTGGCTAGAGGTGCCTACTTCATTCAAATTTAACCACTTTTATGAGTTTTTCAACTTTTCTTCCATTTTGACCTTTGGTTTGATCCTGATTTCTGAATGTTTAGTTGATCCGATGAACGAGCTGGATGATTCATTGCGTAGCTTGACTAATTTTGAGAAGATTGTCCTGGAGGCGTCTCTGGCGAAAAACTTCATTTTGACCTTCAAATTCATGGGAACCTATTTCCTCTAGGGGCTCCGAACTTTCACAGTGTTAGCCATTTTTGTATGATTTTCAATTTCTTCATTTCCCTTTGATCTTCTGATGAAATCTTGATTCCGGGAGCTATGCTGATCTGATTGACTGGCTAACAGGTTCATTGGATAGCTTGGCTGAAACCAACGAGATGATCTTAGATGCTTCATTGACGAATTCCATCATCTCAGAGCTCAAAATCTTGGGCGCCCTCTCTCCAGGGGCACTCAACTTGACCAGACTTAGCCATTTTTATGATATCTTTGCCACTTTCTCTTCTTCAGATGATCTCGTCAGATTTGGAGTTCTAGGCGCCGGATTGATTGATGGTTGGGCTCGTTACGGAGCTGAGGAGAAATCAAGAGGAATCTCCTCGGAGTAACTTTGTCAGAAAGTTGAATTTAGGCCTTCAAAAGCTTGGGCGCCCCTGGCAAGCTGGGGCGCCCAACTTCACTAGAGTTAGCCAATTTCTCTATGTTTTCACCTTTGCTTTTGAATTTTGATTTTTTACTCTCGTCAAACCCTCTGTTTAGCTTTTTGCATTTGGTGGCTGCCAACTCTGTTTAACGTGCTGAAGATCTTGTTGGAAAGCTTGATCAAATTTGACGAAGTCATGTTAGAGCTTCACTGTTAGATTCGTCTGTTTGGACACTCAAAAACTTGGGCGCCTTTCTCCTTCAGGGGCGCCCATGTGCTCCAGATTAGAAAATTTTTCATTAGATTTTATCTTTAGATTCAAACCTTCATTTTGTACCTTCACCTCCATCTGGATTTACTGGAGAACGACAAGTCGGATGCTCTGATGAAGACACTCGTTGTGAAGCTGTTTGAATTCTGGAGAGATTGAACATATTTGCAAACCCTTACTGCTGAGTTAGGCCCCTCAAAAAGCTGGGTGCCCTTGGGCACCAGGGGCACTGAAAGTTCCTAGAGTTAGAAAATTTTCTGATATTTTCATGATTTTCACTCTGTCTCCTGTTTGAAACTGCTCCGTTTGATCTCGAATTGTGGGTGACTTGATGATCTGTTGACTGCATCGCCGGACTTGCTGCGAAGTTGGAAGGATTTTGAATAACTTTGACTGATAGCTCAAACCCTAATTCCATCATCTGGTGCCCTAAAAAGATGGGCGCCTATTTCCTCTTGGGGCGCCCATGTCAAGCAGACTTAGTCAAAATTTTACAGATTTCAGCTTCCTTCTTCGTTCTTTGTGCATGTTCGTCAACTCACCTTTTGTTCATTGTTTGAGTGTTCAATCTGACGCTTGGCAGCTAACTAACCTCCATTGATGACTTCAGAGCTCCTGATATGCTTCTGAAAAAGCAGAATAGACCCACTAGGGCAAAATTGATCTTTTTGAGATTCTGACTGTGCCAGCCTGATATGGAAGTATTTTGAGCCAATCAAAATCAGTTTGAACCCTGGTGGACAAACTTTCTATTTTTAGAAAATTTTGCCAGTATCTGTTTCAAAAGAAACCCAGAAAAACCCAGAAAAAGTTACTATTCTTAGGAAATTTCTAAAAATAGTAGTTTTCCTAAAAAGTAGGGATGAAAAACTGAGATTTGGGTTTTGTAGATTAGGCTGCTTTGAGCAGACCTTGATCGTCAGATTTGGGGAATTTTACGTTTTAACCCCTCATGCAAGACATGCACACCCAAATTTTGACCTTTTTTGACTGATTTAACAAGACTTTTACTCATTTCTTCAAAATGTCTAAGTGTAACAAAAATTTTAATTTTGGGGTACAACACAGTACATTCTGCTGAGGTCACCCCGTTGCTACGAGCTATAACCTTGTATTCATGAGTCGGGAGTTCTAAGTTTCTAGAATTGCCGATATCTCGATAACACAAAACATCATTTCTAAAAGCTATAAAGGATTGGGTGATTTTGAAACATCAGAACTTAGTGACTTGGTTTGGGATTTTAACAAGACCATGAAATTATAAAAGTTGCTGAAGCCGTGACTTGCACAAGTTTACCATGAAAGGATGAGTTTAAAATAACTTGTCTTGAAATAAAATTTCTAGGGGTAACAGAAAGTTTTGTAGAATTTTTTGCCCAAGATGAATGCTTTTCTTCAAAATGTTTATTTTGATAATGGTTGAGTGCTTGAAGGAGCTTCAGAAGGGAAAATTTATCAAACCATGTTTGAGTAATTGCAAATGAAGAAATTGAAAGTGTTACTCAAGTTTCACAACCAACACCCTTTTAGATTTGGAGAACCAAAGTTAGGTGATGGACATCTTTCTTTAGCAACTCCAACCTCTTTCTAATAATAATGTTTCATTTGAATTTATGGTTCAGTATGTCCAAGTGACATGTGAAGAAGATTAGATTATGTATGAGGTGGTCACCATTCTCGAGGATGTGCTACAACAAGAAGATTTTGTGATTTGTATTTGAAAATAAGCATAGAACCTCCACCAAATGGAGGTAAATTCCAATGAGGAGGATGTTTCTTGAGCCAGAGAACATATATGAATTTGTGCTTGAGTCTTCCTTGCATGATCATGCATATCATCTTGAACCATGGATTCCAATAAATTTTTGAAAAAGTTTCAACAATGTGGGTTACCATGATTGGACTCCTAGCTCTAATGGAGGGGTTGCTACTTTTCCTAGAATGTGTAATGTCCCCATTTCACAACACCTTCCTTCAGTTGGGTTTGTTTTGGGAACACTTACTATTTTTAGTAAGTGCTTTTTTTAGTAGGGGGCCTGGTACTTACTATTTTTGGAACTTACTAAAAATAGTAAGTCAATTAGGGTTGACCGAACTTGGCAGTCTAGCCTTGGTCAGGCTAGTCAATGTGCACATTCAGAGGATTAAGTCACTTTGGGAGATTATTTTAATATTTGAGGCACTTTGGGAAATGTGTTTTTAAAAGTGATTTTATAATGTTTAATTAAAAAGGGGACATAAGAGGACTCAATTAAAAATCAGACCATGGACGCTTAGTTTAATAACTTGAAGTTGTTTTTAAAAGCCAAATATTATAATATTTCATTTGGGCGCCCAAACTATGGAGAAAGATTTAAAATTAATTTAAAGTCAAATTAGTGGAGTTTTTTGGAGGCAAACTAGGGTTGCTGGAGAAAACTTATTAAAAGTTCATTTTGGAGGCTTTTTTCATTATGGATGTTTGACATTTTGATGCTGTGGTTCTAGAGCTTGGCTCTGAGCTGGATTTCGACTTGTGGAGATGAAAACCTCTTCAAGATCGCCTCTCTTCGTGTGTGAAAGACCACATCAAGTGAGGATTTGGGGGAGCTTCATATGTGCTTCAGGGTTGTAGATTTTTGGAGTATGATGCAGATTTTTGATAAGTTTTGAGGTGAAATCTATTGATTTTGGCTTGCTATCACTTGTGAACAAGTTTGGAACGATTTCTCATCAATATGGTGGAGATTTGAAGAGATTTTGAGTTTCTTCATTGTGCCCTTGAGACCCACATTTTTGCTTACAGCTTTGTGAGGAAATTTGATATCGAAATGGGTATTAGTCCCAATGAAACTTCAGTCCATGGTGATGAAATTGAGTACTGATTTGTAATTTTTGATGAAGGCCTTGAATTTAGACAGCAGGCTGAACTTTTGACAAGGGCGCCTCTTTGTGTACTGGATTTTGGTTGGAGCTCACCTTTGGAGTGGTTCTTTTCTGCTGGGTGGTGGTGTTATGAGCAGCGATTAAGGGTGCTTAAAATCTGGGCAGATACAGTCATCTTTTGAAGGCATTCGTATTTACTTGCAGCAAGTCACCTCTTCCAGGCATGTATGGCTTTGACTGAGTGCTGTACGGATTCATAGAAATCTGCCTTCTTCATTCATCAAGCTGTTCCAGGTCTGAATAAAGTTATTTTCCTGAGTTGTTTGGGTTATAAATTCACTGTAATATCTGCTTTGAAACTGATCTTTAAATCTGAAAGTAGGGGTTATTTATGACAGTTTTTGTATGTCTTCATCTGTTCTCATCTCCTATCTGTTGCTATGTTAAAATTGTTGTTGGCACATGAGTATTCATTGAAAACATTTGATTATAGCGATGAAGAGAAGTCATTTCCAGCTGGTGCATGGTAATCATTTGCTATGGTTTTATATATATTTCAATTGTTTCATTGCATCTTGAATAACATATAAAAAAAATACATTCAAACAAACCTGAAAACAACATCTCAGAGAAACAAAACAAATCTGGAAACAGAGCGCATACTTACAAACAGCAGTGGTGAGAAAATTGAGAACAAAAAAAGAAATTCAGATTGGGGTTAGTCACTACAGAATGTAAATGTTTTCATCTAGCTAGCTTGTTTCCTCATGTCTGTTTGTAGGTAGCAGTTATCATTCTTTGTGTATGTCTTTCAGTAACGCTTTTCCCTTTTCTGTGATATGTTTCCTTTTGTTGTTGTTCATGTTTAGGCTATGGTAGCCATTTGTTTAGATGTTAGAAATAGGTTTGATTCTATTGCCCTCATGTAACTCATTGATGAAATTTTTTATTAGAGATTTTTAAGTTCTCCCATGACCCAATTATATTTCATCGTGTCTAGAAAGAGCCAATTTTTACACCTTGTTACAACTAAACATCAGGAAAAAAAAAATGCTAATTTTGATTGTTGGCCAACCTAATTATTTCCAATTGTGGCCGACTCACCTTTTTTCTTTTTGGCAGAAATTGTCATGTATTTACATCATAAAATTTGTCTTCTTTTCCTTCATTCGCCATAACAAGCAATGAGCAAAATTCAAGGAGCATGGTTAAAGGACCATCTAGGAGTATTGAAGGGGGCAAACTTTTCATCAGTAGGCACTTGAATGAAGGCAGAAACAATGTCGTGTCCCCCAAAATTGTGACACTAAGATATAAGGTATCAAGAAGCAAATAAATAAATAAAACATATATAAGGGTATTGGCAATAATAAAATAAAATTATAAAAAGATAATGGTATAATTATGGAATATAAAATAATAATAATAATTATTATTATCATAATAATAATTATATCATTATTATCTAAAATCACAATTATCGTAATTGAATATTGTAATCACAATATAAATGTTATAGAATGACCCCTATTATAATAATGGAACTAACTAATATGTGAAAATTCTAATATCACTAATATGATAAACTACTCTAAAGAAATCTAAGAAAGTAAATTATAAATCATAAAATATAAACAAACAAATATAAATTATAATTTATAATAATTAAGGCGAACCGATGGCAGCCTAAATTAAGAAAAGACAACGATATCTCCCTTGGCTGAAATCGCACTCTTGAAGCAAGACGTCCCTTTCGGGAAGAGGTGCGAAGAGGTTTAAATGTCCTTATATGTATCATTGGGGAGATAGGAACTTTCAGGTGGTTATTCTATACTATATGAAACTTGGTTGGGGAGGGATAATCAATACCGGTTTGAATTGGTCCACGGAGAAAACACTTATTCAGTAAGCGATAGCGACTTAGATATGTGCCCTCATCATACATTCATATTTGCATTGGGAACGCTCTGTTCATCTTAGGGTTGTCGCTATCAAGGAAGCATTTCGAGAACTCAAACCTGCGACGCCAAACAGGACGGAATCCTCCAAGTTACATGCGCAGACGTCCATTGAAATATCTCGAGGGCGTCCAATCTTATTCATTAATCACGGCTATTAGATGTTGTGGGAGGAGTTCTAATTAATTATGGTGAGCAACTATTTTAATGGTGATAGAAATTATTGGGTCTCCCTTCCTACCACGCAAGGAACACATGCTTAATCCTTCTGTCATCTGCCATTGGGAACAAGCTCATACCGATGCAAGGAATAAATGAATAACAAGATTGCTTGGAAAGCCATTGAGTGGAGTAGACGACACATACACAGGAGAACAAAAACGTGGCTCTAGAAACCGACTAAATGCAAGAGAGGACAAATCACATTATCCAGGTAAGGAGCGTCCATTTCAGTGCTTGGTAAGTAGAATTTACCTCAAAGTCAATTAAGGACATTTATATAAGAATAAAGTAAAGTAAAGGGACTAATACATAATATATGTGAATAATAGATAAATTTGAATATATATATATATATATAATGATATACGAGAGAAGGTGCATGCTCTGTTTATATATTTATATTGGAATAGAATATATATTTATGCGTTCATATAGAACTAAAGGTATTTATATATTGAGTTAGTTAGAAATGATAATATATACTTGTTTAGACAATATATAAAAATGATTATACAAATTATGATACTTGCAATATTTATTGAGTTTTATGAGTAATAATTCACTATGGTGATAAATGGTACAATAGAATACCATCTAGGGAATCTTGATAAAAATTTAATATCTACCCTAATGTACTTATGAAATATAATATAGAAGAATCATTCATAGTGCGTGATAGGGAAAAAATAAAAAAAAATCCTTTGACTAGAATGAAATAATTATATCATCTTCAATATAACTGGATGATATTACTGAAATTTATTGATCTCTACAATTCTAATGGCTCTTTGAGAAACATTTTGAATGCAAGATTCAGGGTTAAGTGTTCCCGTCAGAAAGGGGACATTACAAACAAGCAGCAATAGTTCTAATAGGCAAACAACATGACGAAGTTGGGGACAAGCAATATAATGAAGTGAAGACAAAAGAGCAGAAAAAACATGGCATAAGGCACTAAATTTTTTTTCTCTCTTGCAAGTTGGAAAAGAAATAACAAAATTATGTTACTTAAGTTTAAATTGGCATGGTCATTAACATCAAACTTGAAATATAAAAGAGAGCATTTCATTTGGGAGAGACATCCAAACCATCATTTGAAAAAATCCAATTGAGAATAGGACATTAAGTGATTTTGCAAGAGAATTAAATTAGGTTCTCAAGAATAGTGATGATGTGTCACCCTTCAAACGTGAAAGACTATGACTCCCTCAACAATAAGATATAAAAAAAAAGGGGAATCATATCCTTGAAAAGAAACCATCAATATGTTATAAATCTAAAGTATTATTATCAAAGGAAGCCATGAAGGGTGGTGATTCATTAACTATGAAGGGTGGTGACTCCTTCAAGGAATGAATATAAGGGATGAATCAATTCATTGACATTCAATAAGCAATCATCACTCATCTATCCCTCAAGAAATCAAGCAATCATCACTCATCAAGAAGTCAAGCAATCAAAATATCAAAAGATTTCCCGAGGCAAGAACACAATTGTTCTAATAAAGAGTAATTTGTTCTATTCGTTTTGAACAAGATTAAATGTACAATCAAGTTCATACCGCATATGATCTACCTTTCAACCTACAAAATTGATCTAGTGAACTTTGTCTTGTGGACCAAATTCACCCCTATATGTAATATCTAGAGTAGATCATTTCATCCAAGGGTCTTCTTCTCCTAAGCTCTTTTTCTTGATTAGAGTATCTCTACATTCATGAACTTGATACAAATCAAGCTACAACAAAATTATTACATAAGCCTATGCTAAGTTACATTATGGGTCCATAACCACAAATCCTAGGATCATTCTCACCTTTCAAACTTGGGGATAAATTGATATTGTTTAAATGAATCAGGTAAAATAAAATAATATTTTTCCAAATAAAGATAGTACCAAATATGGGGATGAATATGTCAAAAGAAAAGTAATAAACCCCAAATCGAATTGGAAAATAAGACAAGAACTAGGTATTAGAGTAAACCTATAAATTTAAGTCCTTCCACCACTTGCTTGGGATGCTAAACTATTTTATGGAATGGATCAATCCAATAAATTGGTACTTAAGTATTATCTAGGAAATATATACTTAGAAGATTATAACATATCATTAATGAGTCTATGACAAGTTGTTTAAAAAAATTGGACTAGGTTAAGTGTTACAAACACCTATAGATATTATGTCTTCATTAGAATGTATCTTGCCTCAAACCTTGTTTATGTGAAATAAAAATACTTTATTTAAGGGAAATTGTACTTCCATTTGATTGGACAACATGTGGTAAAGGACACCTAGATCCTTTACTCAAATGAGAAATTGGCTTGCACAAAGGATCTCGTTATTCACAACACTTCCATAATCCATCATGATGAGGGATGCAAACACTTTTCTATCATTGTAGATTTCAACAAAGGGTAATTAAGAATTTGTATCATTGCCTAGGATCCTTGTGGTCATAAAATGAGAGAAAACTTGTCTTAAACAGGGCTTGGCACTTTCTGACTCTTGAGGTTGTTGAAAGTATGGGGGAAATAATAGTACATAAGAATATTGGACAATAAATTGTCGTCATACTTAAGAGGACGGTATTAACATTATTGGTAGTAAGTACACTAAACACTACTCTCCAAGGTCATAGAGTCAAACATAACCAAATAACCATCACTCGGTTTAGAATTTCTCATTCCTGTCAAAATATCACAATTGAAAGGAGCAATATTTAAAATTTACAAATCTGAGTTGTGATTGCTTGAGGACAAGCAATCTTTGGCAGGGTGGACTGTCATGCCCCGCAAATTACAAACACTAAAACTTGGTTGGCCAGGATAAGAAAGTTAAATAAATTAATGAAAGAATAATTTAATTCTATAAACATAGGCTCTCCATTAAGGAGAAGACTTTCCTTAATATGGCAATGACGAAATGAAGCTAGATTAATTTGTGACTGATCACCTTCTCTTACTGGCATATATGTAAGGCAATGTCTGTTTATGATGATCGACTATGAATGAGAAATATATTGTTAGTTGGCCGACCCAAAACATATTCATATTGGCATATTCATAAGAGGCCGACCCAAAACATATTCATATTGGCATATTCATAAGAGGCCGACCCTTTGATATGTGTGTAGACGGCCATGTTAATAAATAATTATATTGTAATCGACCGTACTAATTAAATAAATGTTGTAGTCGGTCGTACTTGGAATAGATAATAATAGTTTAAATAATACTTGCACAGTTTAAAGTAAAAGTTGGATTAGTTGTCGGGCAGGTAGTTAGGAAGAGTTGCCAACGGTTGGTATCCCAACCAACCTCGGCCATCTATATATGTATCTTGTCATTTGTAGTCGGACATGGTCAATTGCTATGTATTGTTGAGATACTTCATGAAATCAATCAATCCATTGTGTTGTGCAATTACTCTTACGATTGTTCTGTGATTCAAATGTGATTCATATTCTAGTACGTACATTATGTTTGTGAATTATTCTCGTTTACTCCCGTAGTATGCTGAACACTACCCAGTGAGTAAACAATGTGTTCCAAGACAAATATATATAATCGGCCAAATTTGAGATATAGGGAGGACAAATGAAGGAACAGTAATCCCTTATTAAGATGAAAGTAAATTCTTTAATATGCAGCCATTTAAGAGCAGTGAGTCATAGATAGACATCTTATTAAAGGCAGCAAATAATACGATAAAAGGAGTGACTAATAAGTCTGAAAGGTAGCGATTATTATTCGTAAGGAAATAGCTAAAAAGGATTTGAATTATTGCTGGAATCAAATAAGTTAAAGTGTATTAGAATTGAAAAAGCTGATTCCTCCAAAGGTTGCCACCCTTGGGACAAATCATCCCTCTTTGGATGAATCATCTCCTTTCTATAAGAGGTGTGATGAGCATAAAAGGAAGAAAATTGATCAAGTCTGATCATGGAATGAAAAGAAAGAGAAATCTGAATTAAAGAGCAGAGGGAGATTAAAGGCAAGACACAGGAATAGAAAATGAGGACAGAAATACAGTGAATATTTCTGTGTATAGTAGCAGTTATATTAATATATTATAATCAGGGAAACAATCATAAATATATCTGCATTCAGATAGAATAGCAAGGCAATAAGAGCAGATCAAACATAATTATCTGTAGACAAGGGCAGCAGTCAGCATCATTAATATATTTGCATATTAGGATATAGCAGTAGTCATTATAGTTGCTGTTGTGAATATAACCATCTTATGTGTTGTGGTATGTTCTATCATGATTATTGTATGTAATGATATATTTTGTTATTATCATAGTTCATATTTATTTTACTCATCAAGCAACCATGAGGAGGAATAAGGGAAATACCAGCAGGTTGAGCAGGTACTAGACTTCTTTCTAAGTAGACCACTCCACAGTGGATGACTGTGTGTCTACCACTGGGAGCCAAGGGGGTGAGTATCCGCCCTTGGGCTTAGGGAGAGGATGTCTATGGGCCTCCTATGGTAGCCTTCTCCCCAACTTTTACATGGTTTGGTTGTTGGGATAGACTTGAGGAGTTTTCAATCACAAGAGGGATGGGTAAGGATGGATAGGGAAAGCAGGTACAAGTGTATCCCCTAAGCACGCCACCCCATATTGGATGACTGTGTGTTTGCCTCTTGGGGCCAAGAGGGATAACATATCTGCTCTTGGGCTTAGATGAATAACTTCGGGTGGACTTATCATATTTCCCATCCAATTCTGATTATGATTGAACTTCCATGGATATGGTGTAGTTTGCATGTACATTTGACATAGTTATGTAATTACATTGTTCAAATAGATTAAGACATTATATGTTTGATTATATGAATTATATTCCAATATCATCTAACATATTTGCAGGACCTAAACCAAGATTCATCTTTCTTAAATCATCTAATTGGTAAGTTATAACCCTAACTACATTGATCTTGTGATTCTAGGGTAAGATTTAGGGCATTCCCAAAAGGGGACATTACAATAGTGACATGACCTAGGAACACATTTACTATGGTTCAGCCATATGGTAGTTCTTCACATTTCAAAAATGGTTTGAGTGGTTGTGGCACATGTGTAGAGTGGTTAAGCCTTTCAACTTTTCTATTGACGGACCTGAAATATGGTCATGCCACTTAAATGCTTTACCCCATTTGTTCAAGCTAATGAAAACACCAAACAACTCCGCCTATGCAGAAGTGTTCGAGGGACTCTGCCATGAGCATGCAATTACCTCATGTTGGCTGCATTTTGACATAAGAAAAGGTGGCTCCATACATAGAATAGTTGGCCTTGAGAACAAAAAACAATTTTAAAGCATGGAGACCTGAAGCCATTGCTTGTATATGCAAGTTAAGATTTCAGCATATTTTTCAAGGCTACTCTAGTTGTGCTTTGTTTCTTGGCAAAGCAGGAGAGTTCATTACTAGGCGATTTTAATTTCTATTATTTGTTTATGATTAAATTTGCTTTAAAGTTTATTTCTTTCTAGTTTTTCAATAGCCTTTAAGTACTTCATTTTTAAGTGCTTTGGGCACATAAACCAAGAATGGTGGTTGATGCTATGCTTATGTTGTTGAAGCTATTGTGAAACATGTGTTTGTAAATTCATGGATTAAACTAAATGTGAATACTAAGTCTCAAGTTTTGTATTGATGTCATCTTATTCATTTGGGTTGCAACTTTGTGTGCAAACCAATGTTTTGGCCTTTGGAATCATGTATTGTTTAGTTTTTTTAGAATCTTGTTTGCATTGAATAGTTGGCCTTTGTTTTAGCCAACCAAAAGGTGTCGTTTAGATTAGTTATTTCATTGTTTAATATTGGAAAATATCGTTTGCGAGGCACAACTATTAATAGTTTAGTATATGTGTCTATTGCACCCCAATAAAATTTTCATATTGTGTTAAGTTTTGTAGTAAAGCCCTCATCTTTTTGTCAATTCAAATGGTCATATTTCAATGTTTTGCACTTTGGTAATATGCTTTTGTTTAGAAAGTGATTTGATAGAGATCCACCCTCATGCAATTTAGTGGAAAACAAATTTTTTAAATATAGGATTATTTTCTACAAGGCTTGGTACTTGTTTTTCAAACTTTGCCATGATCTAAATGCAAATGTGACATTACAGACTTTAGGGATTAAATTGTTAGACACGGATAACTCGAGTAATAGTGGGGTTCTTGGTGATGCTTGTCTAAATGATTTTAGTTGGTTGTAGGTCTAGTTTCAAACTCGAGGATAATTCCTTCACACATTCCATACTCAGCCATCGTAAGTATCTTATGGCTATACATAATATAATTTTTTTTTTTCGAGTTTTTGTGCCTTTGGCAACACTAAATTTTGAATATTGGTTGTTATCCTAGCAACTCAAAAAATAAACTTTTCCTACAACTATAACAACCCCTTTTGTTTTTGCAAAACTTGTTTCGAATTAAAAGTCCTGTCAAATTCTGTCAAATTTAAACCCCCTTAAATTAAAATTTGACAACCCTACAATTTATGGATAATTTTTTGAAATTAGAGGGAATTTTAAAACAAGAAAATTAAAATGACCAAATAAATGTTTGATTTTCCATTGCACTTCCCTTTTATATCACTTTTTCGAACTTTCGAGAAATTTACTTTATTTCTCATTAAGTGGCCCCTTCTAATTTATAATTTACTTTTGGGCCTTTGAAAAGTCACTTTATATTTAAATGTTCACTTTAAAAAAAATATGAATAATTAAACCAAAGTTGCTCATAAAATAATTTTTTTATATTGTAGGAATTGGGTAGCCCCCTTATAAGCTGCAGTGCGCTTGGTAAACTTTTTTCACGTGATTGATGATGCTGGCGTGACACACTCTTTGGTACCACAGGGAAGGGGGGGAGACTAAACCTCATGACCTCTTTCCTGCAATGTGATGCTTTAGCCAATCGAGCTAGGTCCTCTTAAAATAATAATTTAAGACAACTTAATCGAATTAATTAAATATTCCCTTACCAACATCCCGGTTAGCCCATGGGAATTAAATAGGCTAAGAGTCTTTGCTGACGCTTACTCTTGAGAAGGGGACATTTCAAGAATATTTGTGCATGCCATGATTTTGCTGGAAATGTGATTTTTCTAAGACCCAACCTTTTTGCTTTTGTTGATAAAGAACTTTTGTTATCTTTTTGCCTATGATTTTTAATTGTTTTTAGTCGCATGATTTGATTTGGGCTATTAAAAAGCCTAGCATCAATTTTCATGCAATTTTTGATAGATTTTCTACTACAACTATTATCATGACCTTTCTCGACTTCCCTGGCACTATCGAACCCTTCGATTGGCTTTGATACCAATGTTGGTACAAGCAAAGAAATGAGATGAGAGAAAATGACTTGAATGGCTTGTGTCTCAAGGAGAGATCACAACATCATATAGATATAGAAACTCACTATTACAATTCCATATTTAATGCTACATCTACCTCATTCAATAATAGTACAACAAGCTCATTGAAGAGTTGCAACAAGTACAACTACTACAATCCTATTTAATGACCTCATACAAGTGTGAATAAATTTTATTACATTATTATTACATACAAATAGTTTAGATGTACAAAACTCATGGATTATGATATCCATGACATCGTAAACAAAACACACAATATGGAGTCATGAACTATGGTAGAGAGGAGCTTGTATCACTCATCTCAACATCACTAACTCTATGTGTAGTCCTTTGCTTTTATCTCACAAAGTCTATAAATTTTGCTGTCTATAGATATTGATTCAACAAACAAAAAGTATAAATTTAATTCAATTACTTGGGATTTCATTGGGAAAAAATAAAAAAGAATAAAAAAATGTTGGTTTCTAATTCACCGTGGCCCAAAATGATTTTTACTTGTTTTTAAAAACCAAAGTGGGGGTCTTGGGGTGGTAACCCTCAAGGGGGTCGAAGGGTAGCACTCCTCATGGGGGTTTGGGGTTAGTGCCCCCAATAGGGTCAAGGGGTGCATTGCACTACTTATTGCGATACCGGTCGCAATCAAGGGGTGGAGCCCTTGCCACCAATCCCAAATTAAAGCCTTTGGGACTACACAAACTTCATGGCACATGCCATGTTTCACAATTTTACCGCTTATAACCTAAGTTGCCGAATCGGGTACGTGCATGGGTACGGGTATGCAGGTACGGTACGTGGGCACGCCAAAAATTTTTGGGCGGTTGGGTACGGAATCGGGTATGTCCGTACAAAAATATAATAAAATATTCAAATATATATATATATTTAAAATTTAATATATATTGAATATTCTATAATCTATATTATTATATAACTATTAATTTTAAATTTATTATACAATCTATAATATAATAATAAATAAATTAATAATATCTATTATTATTAGAATGTATATATTATTAATTATATTATTATTATTTATAATTATACAGATTATAAAATATAATCTTTATACTATATATTATATACGATTAGCTTATTATTATAAATAATTATTAATATTGTTAATATTAATAATATTATAATTATTATTACTTTATATTAATATAACCCAAAAACCTTAAAAAACACACTGCAAATAAGAATGTGTTGAAAAAAATTAAAAAACCCTAAAAATAATTATTAACATTAACAATATTATTATAATTATTATAACTTTATATTAATAGAACCTTAAAACGCATTGCAAATAAGAATGCGTGGAAAAAAATTAAATAAAACCCTAAAAAACAATGCTGGGACAAACGAGAAACATTGTGGAAAAGCTTGGAAAGAACCCGTGCAGAGGAAAGTGACGGAAAATGGTTGAAAGAACCCCGCGCAGACGATGCAAGTGTAGAAATGATGCGGCTCAGTCGGAAACAAACGCGACTTAGGCATAAAGGACGTGGCTCGGCGAAATGAAACAGTCAACGAATGCAAACAAATCAGAAATGACACGGTCAAATCCTGCGGAATCGGTCAACAAATGCCATGTCACCCTTTGAAACGCTTGGAATCGCTTGGAATCGACACGCTGTTGATCGAATCGTTTCGGACTGACAAATTTCGACTCCAGTTCGTACCCACAACGATTCGTACCCGATTCCGACTCTGAATCGTTTCGGGTCCGGGTACGATAGCAAAAAGCCAACGATTTGGCAACATAGCTTTTAACCAATCTCTAAGACTCCTTCAAATCCTTAAAAAAAATGCTTGACTTTCACACTTAATAGATTTGAGTTGTTTCAATTTTTAATTCTTCTTTTTTTTTTAAATTTTCACGCCTAACTTGACCAAGTCTAATTGATAGGACTTATTGGGTTTGGTGAGTTTGGAAAACTCATTAGGCAATTGGGTTTCGAGTCTTTGGGCCTTGATTCACTTTGCTTGCCTTGAGACTTGTTGATTTTGGGTGAGTTCTAGTGACTTGTAATTATAAGCCTTATTAAAAGAGTTGTATGGATTCAGAGACAGATACATATTTGACGCGAATACTTTTTTTCAACACCCCAAATAGGGATATGGCTGTATATGGAAAATATATATGTATATTAATGTAATAAAATATAATTATATATAGTATTAATTTAATAAGATATTAAAAAATAAAATAAATACAAACTAAAAAATATATTATAATTTGAAAATATAATTTTATTATTTTATATCTAAATATTATAATTTTATTACTAATAAATGAGATTAAACTTTTTTTTTTTGATACGTAAGAATAGTTTGTATTGATTTGAAAAGAAATTTACAAAACGTTTGCATTGTAGGAGCCAACAAAACCCAACCACCATAGCCAAATACAAAATGGCAAACCACTCCAAAAACCCCATAGTAGCTAACAGACTACACAACCCAACCAAACTGCACCATCGCTGATATTACATATTAACAGTGAAGACCGGACCGAATGTTGAACTAGACACTACACCCATGCTAACTTTCAAGCTAACAGATAGGACTAGGTAATAATGCCAAACTAGACAATATGCTATTGACTTTAACATTGCAATCGACCCAAAACACAAACTATAGGGTTTACAAAAAACCATTTGCTTTGGGGAAAACATCAAACTTCGAGACCCAGTCGTAATCGTTCATGGGCTTGAGCTGCCACACCTTCTTTAGATAGTTTGCCCCATAGGCCGCCAATTGCTGAGCCCCATAGGCCACCAATTGCCGATGCCTAACCAAAGCCATGCCTTTTAAATCCAACAACAAAGGGTAATATTTAATCACCTTGCTAGAGACTTTCACCAAAGCCAAGTCATTCGGACGCGGGGCGCCTGAACTAGGGATAGCCGCGTACAAAACCTCGTCCAGCCCACCCAAAAGCTCCTTCTTGAAAAGTTTACATACCAGTGCCTTCGCCTCAGCATTAGCCGTGCGGATATCAAGTAGGGATGCCAAGAATTGGGAGACAATGTGAGTGTTGACATGGAAAGTCTCATGCTTCGCTAGATGCTCTTTCCCTAACACCATTTCAACCACAACCATTGTGAGCTGATCTATGTTGAACATAATGCGTTTCAAATGCTGATTAGAGACCGCACGAAAACAAGTTGCCGAACCTTGCAATCCAAATGTATAGGGGTGTCCGCACCCAGACATAGGAGTGATTCCGCAGACATATGAGCGAAATTTTTTGACCTTCCTCCATTAACTACCACCAGGAACCAGAGACAATGAGAATAAGCCGATGCCTTGCGACGATGCCACCTTCATTTATTAATAATGCAAGATTTGCCTAATCTCTTCACACTTATTATGCTGTACATAAGCGTGCGTACCATCCCACAACCACCAAGTAGATCCTGAACTGCCGCCATGTAATGTCCCCTCCCAGCCTTTGAGCAGTGCACGACTTTTAGCCTATTCTAGAGTTCCTTTAGGCTAAATGGTTATGGTAAGGGAACTCATTTCCGGTTCTTGGTGTTGGGTGTTCAGTATTTTGCAGTACTTTTTATTTTTAGCAGGGGTTCAGTACTGAGCTTCAGTCTTCTGTGAGCCCTTTGAGGATATCAGTTTCTCTCCGGCTTGAGTCTTGGGTGCTACTTACTATTTTTAGTACTTTCTAAAAATAGTAAGTCTATTTTGGGTAAGTTGGACTTGGTTAGGGTTTTCTCAACAGCATATTCTCAGTTGAGGCATTAGTTTGCTAAGGTTGAAATATTTTAATATTTGCTTTCCTTTCGAATTTGGATTAATATAAAGTGACTATATTTTTAAGTTGAGGGAAAAGGGGCACATAAAAGATCAACTGAATAAGAGATGGGCGCCTAGACTATAGTTGAAGCCCAAAATTAAAATAAAATCAAATAAAGCAATTACATGAGGCGTGGCTTTTGAAGGGGTTTAGGGTTTTAGACTTGAGGTCACCCTAATTTGCTATTGAGTCTTTTAAAAGTGCTTTGTGAGGCCTCATTCTTTATGGATGATTTTGGTTGCATAAGGAGATGTTGTTGGTTTTTCGACAGGAGGTCTAAAAGTGAGTGTTGAGGACGAAAACCTTTGACATCTTGGACTGGTTTCGGTAGTGCAAGATCTGCCCTAGTCGGTGGAAGGGTGGTTTCATCCATAAATCAAATTTGGAGCTTCAAGTTGCAGTTTTTCAGTCTTTGGGATGAAGATATTTCAACATTTTTGATGAGTTCAGTTTGGGTTTTGGCTTTAGATTGCATACTGTCTTTTTGCCATGGATTTCAAGGAGTTTTGGTGTGTTTTTATCATTTCTGGGCACTTCTGTATCTAGACTTGAACTTGATATTTTGCTCATATCTTCAAAATGGTTTAGGCTATCCATATAGGTATTGGTACATTTGAAAGTAGTGTTCCATGGGGTTTAGGGGACGAGGATGAGGGGACGTGTTTCGGGGACGAGGGGTCTAAGTTTGGGGGCGACAGGGGGACGATGAGAGGGGGCAAGGTGCTGAAATACGTATAGTACTTGAAAAAATAGTTATAAAAAGATGTATAAGGATAAGAATTATACATCTTGGAGACAACTAGGAGTCCCCTAAATGTCTTGAGGACACCCCAACATCCTCAAAGTCCTAGTAGTGTCTTGGAGACAACGACGTTGGTGGTGGGATGGTGGCACTGGTGGTGGGCTGGTGGGGGGACGTGTCCCCGTGGAACATTGTTTGAAAGCTCTACTCAAGGCGCCAATATCAAGCACAAGTTTGCATTTTTTGAAGGAGTTTTGGATTTTATTGGCTAGGTCAACCCTTCGTTGGGAGCGCCCTTCCTGGGTGTGTTCTTTATTCTGGTCGGCTTCCTTGTGGGTAAATTTTTGTCTTGGTGGAGCTGTTAGAAGGGTTCTTTTTGCACTATTTTGGCATCGAGTTTGAAGTCCTTTTCATGGGTGTTGGACGTGGCAAGGACGTTGTTAAATATGTGCTGATAGGAGCTCATATCCAGGTCTGAAAATAAGTAATATTTTGAGTTATTGTTGACCATAAAATGACTGTTAATGCTGTAGTTATTCTGAGTTAATAGAAGCTGAAAGAACTCTTTTTTATGCAAGTTTTCCTACTGTTATTTCTGCATTTATATGTTGTATCATTTGGCATGACAAAATCATAATGGGCATATGAGAAAACTCAAACAAACAAACTCAGAAAACTCACAATCAACAAGCATTGGAAAACAAAAAAGATTGGGGTCTTATATTACCGTGGTATCAGAGCACACATGATCTTGCCATCCAATGGGTATCTTTGATTTATGAGCATCAGTGATAGGGAAAGAAGATATTAGAAGAGGGTTAGAAGGAAAGCGGAGAGTTGTTGGGAGCATTGGCCATCGACTAGTGATTCATCTAGGTTAGAAACTTATTCAGATGAGACACCTAGATCAGAAAATCAATCAGTAGAGTCATCTAGATCTGAAAGCATGGGAGATAGGAGAGGAGAAGATGAGAGAAATGAGCCACCACAGGATGGAATGATGCTTTTGTTGGATGCTTTGGTTAGGGGACAAGGTAGAGCAACTCAACTAGCATAGGAAACCAATCAGCAAATAACACAGTTATTACAAAGAATGGAGCTAAATGTATAGGGTAATAGAGTTGGGCAGCACAAAGTTGGTAATCAGCAGAATGAGGGAACTATGGCAAGGCCTCTTATGCCCATTTTTCCATTGAGAGTTTAGAAGCACCGGTTAATCTTGAGCTCACCTTAGTTGAACAACAAAAACAGTTTATATAGGATTGGCATGATGCAGGGCTTGGGTTTTAGCATGATATTTCTCTTGGAGAGTACATTGACTTGAGAATGAGGCATACAAACACAAGGGGAAACAGGGACCAACACAATGAGTTACGCAGGAAGGTTGGGAAGCTAACACTCCCATACTATGATGGTTCCAGAAATATGGTAGCAAGAACATGGGTTCAAAAACTTGACACTTACTTCGCATTAAACCCCATGCCTGAGTTGGAGTCGATTCAATATGCCTCCATACACCTTGATGGTATTGCTTATGAATGGTGGTACAATGGGATGATGACATTGGGACATGCGCATATAACTTCTTATCGAGAGTTCACTGAAAGATTGATTGAAAGGTTTGATAAGGACCTTGAATTGCACTTCAAGGAGTTAGCTCAGTTAAAACAATGGGGTACAGTTGACTCTTACATTGCAGATTTTCAGAAGTTGTTTGTGCTTGTGATAGATATCTTAGAAAGAAGACTTGTAGTGCTGTCTATAGATGGTCTATCTGTAATGTCCCCATTAGGGAGTAACCCTGAATCTTGCCGTGATCATATTCTACCATTCATAAAGGCTGCAAATTCGGTACTGAGAAGATATATTTCCTATGCTTCCATGCCTTGCTCTTATGAATGCATTGATGATTTGAGACGGCAATCTCAATATGACTATTGGCTCCTTGAGTATCATCAGACTTGCCTCCAGCGATGACTTAAATATAGGTACCTAAGTAAGAGTGAGTTCCCGTCAATACATGTGTGACAACTTGAGAGAGAAGCGGTGGACTCTGGAAGTTTATATGATCTCCTTTTCCTTATATCCTTGCATGTTGAAAAACTTTGAAACTGTTTATTAAAATCCCGTTCTAGAATTGTATCTCAAAACACACAGACTCCGACAAACCAACTACTTAGGAATTTTAACTCAAGCAAACTGTTCAGTGTTTGCCAATGGTGCACCCAGTTACATGCACAGGACCCAAATTGAACACAATATCACATTTGAAACTTTGCACGGTTTTCAGATACAACGATTTATTCTTTGCTTCCTAAATAATGATTGCCCTGGCGCTATAAGGGATACCACAGTGAGCACCTAAGTTCATGTCCTTAGGGGTTTTGTGTAAATCTCACGACCATCTCAATTGGAGATAACATGTTATAAAAATGTATACATTTTAATTCGGTAAACCTCCATTAATCAATACTACACACAATGGAAATAATCACGTGCTAAACTCTTCAAGAATCTAATACTGAAGCAGAGTATTGTTGATAGCAAGTTTTTCGTCCAACCGTTTCATATTGGTACCCATCCCGCTAACTCATTCAACGCATTTTCACTGATATTCTTCTCGTGAACTAGCTTGGTTTTGACAACTCTTAGAAACTATTAATTTGTTGCCCGACTCCACATGAGCATCCACTTGGATGTGCTATATAATGTCGTGATGTTTGTGCGATGACCAAAATAATCATGTTTTTCTTAAATATCTCATTCACTCAACCAGTTTTCTATCCTGAGCAACCACAGAGGTTACAACAGCCATGATCCCTCTTTGTTCTGTAGAGACTTCCCTCAAATACTCGCTAATGTGGAGGGATGTGATTTTTACTAATTGTGTTTCTTATTAATTACATGTATAATCTTTCCTTGTTTTGATGTATTTATTGCTTATTTGATATTCATAGTCTTTTTTTTATTATTATATTGTTATAATTATATTTGAACATTATAATAATGTTGTCGGTGGTAATATATATATATTTTGTTCTACATTATTATTCTTGTATTATTGTATTGAGTTTATTATTTAAATTGTTAATATTTATATTATAATATTATAATATTATTTATTGTAATTATTTATATAAATATTTAGAATGCTATTTAATGTTTATAATTATAATATTGTCTTTGACAATTATAATTATAACGTTACTCAAGTTTTAAGTATGCTTTTTAAGTGTCACGATTTTGGGGACATGACACTATCCGATCCTTTAAGGGGTTGGATCAAAGCCTTTAACCTGCCTACCCTTCAAGAAGTCATCAAAAAGGCTAGAGACATGGAGACATCGGCCTTTAAGAGTAAATTTCAGTCAAAGGGTTTGCTGCAAAAAAGGGATACGGACAAGAAAATCAGTTCAAAGGAGCATAAGCAGCCTAAAAAACAATATACCAAGATAGATAGTGAGATCGTGAATGAGCTTAGAAGGAAGGGGTTGTGTTTCACATTCAGGGAACCATATACACAAGGTCATAATGCTCAACCAAGGCTAAAGCATTACTTATTGAGTACCAATCTGATGAGGAAGTTGTATCAGAAAAATCAGACCAGCAAGCTGATATAGAAGAAAGTGATGATGAAAAAGCTTCAGAAGAGGAAGAGAAGGTGGAGGACAATGGTGGGAAACTAACCCAACTTCATAGCTTCCAGAAAAATGAATCTCTACGCATTAGGGGAGTGCTCTAGGGGTAGTGTATGGTGGCTTTGATTGATACAGGGGCTACTCACAACTTCATAGATGAGGGCTTAGTTGCACGTAGAGGTCTTCAGACATAGGAGGTGAGCGGATTCTGTGTTATGGTAGCTGATGGGTTTACTATTCAGTGCACTAAGATGGTTTTTCTATTGAGCATACTGTTTCGAAATCATGAGGTTAAGGAGGATTTTTATGTGGTGAACATAAGAGACATGGATGTGGTGATGGGTATTTAGTGGCTTCGCTCTTTGGGGGAGATTACTCTAAATTTTCAGACCAATCTAGTGGTAAGAGTGTGGTTTTGAGAGGTATGTCCAATGAAGGGCGATGTGTGGTGTCCTTCAAGCGCATGGAAAGACTTTTTAGGCAAGACCAGGTTGAGTGGGCAGTAGAGTGCATCATTATGCCTACAATCACCGAAGAGGTTAAGAGGACATATCCACCTGATGAACATGAGCTTCTTACTAAAAGAAGCAAGGTGTTTGGTAGTATTCCTCTAGGGAGGCCTCTTGACAGAGGAACTGAGCATGTTATAAAGCTTGAGGAGGGAGCCAAGCCAGTTATTACCACTCCCTATTCTTATCCTAAGAGGCACAAGGATGAGATAGAGAAGGCCATACAAGAGCTCATTGAGATGGGACACATTTGGCCTAGTAAGAGCCCATTTGCTTCATCAATTGTTTTGGTGAAGGAAGGGACTATGCGCATGTGCGTGGACTATAGGGCCTTGAACAAAAAGACCATCAAGAATAGGTATTCGATTCCACGCATTGATGAGCTGCATTGGGCAGTTTACTTCTCCAAAATTGATTTGAGATCAGGTTATCACCAGATTAGAGTAAGGGAAGAGGATGTGGAGAAGATTGCTTTCAGATGTCACTTTGGGCACTTTGAGTTTCTTGTCATGCCTTTTGGCTTGACAAATGCACCAGCCACCTTTCAGTCATGCATGAATAGGGTTTTCAGCAAGTGGCTCCATAAGTATGTTCTTATCTTCTTTGATGACATTCTTATCTACAATAGATCATGGGAGGAACATTTAAGACACTTGGATGAGGTGCTTGGTATTCTTGAGAGTGAATCCCTCTTTGCTAAAGAATCTAAGTGTGAATTTGGGATGACCGAACCGTTATATTTGGGTCATATTATTAGTGCCAATGGTGTGCGAGTAGATCCTAAAAAGATTAAGGCGATACTTGATTGGCCACCACCCAAAAACTTGACACAACTTGAGGGTTTTTTTGGACTATGTGGGTTCTATAGGAGGTTCGTTAAGGGGTTTTCACAGGTTGTAGCCCCGCTCACCGATTTGACCAAGAGAGGGGCATTCTCTTGGTACGAATCAACACAAAAGACATTTGATCAGTGTAAGGTTTTGATGAGTTCAATTCCAGCGTTAGCTATTTCAGATTTTTCTAAACCTTTTGAGCTTGAGTGTGATGCATTAGGTGAAGGTATAGGGGTTGTTCTCATGCAGAACAAGCATCCCAATGCTTTTGAGAGCAGAAAATTAAGGGGAGCTGGGAAAAATTATTCTATATATGACAAGGAGATGTTGGCCATCATGCATGCTTTGGCCAAGTACAGACAATATCTTATTGGGGGCAGATTTGTAGTTAAAACTGATCATAGCAGCCTAAAATACTTTCTAAATCAGAAGGACTTAAGTGAGAGGCAGCAAAAATGGGCGAGCAAACTCCAAGCTTTTGATTTTGACATTGAATATGTCAATGGAAAACGTAATGTAGTGGCTGATGCATTCTCTAGGAGACCAAATTTATGTATTTTTTCTGAGATTGCAGCAGATTGGAAAGAGAAATCCAAGCTGATTATGCTAAGAACACCTTCACAAACAACATCCTTGGTGGCACTTTGGGTGATGAAAAATATATTGAAGGATGGGCTGATTTTCTACGAGGAGAGAATATTTTTGGTGCTTGAGACCAAGATGAAAGAGCAGATTTTAAAATCATTTCATGACACCCCTATGGCTGGGGCATCTTGGGTTTTACAAGACATATAGGCAGATCCATAAGAGATTCTCATGGAAGGGCATGAAAGATGACATCACCAAGTATGTGTGTGAGTGTCAAGTGTGCCAACAAAACAAGAACGAGCACACATACCCCACTGGTCTGCTGCAACTATTGCCCATTCCTACTTAAAAGTGGGAGAGTATCTCGATGGATTTCATCATAGGGCTTCCCAAGAAGCAAGGGAAGGATTGTATCTATGTGGTAGTTGACCGTTTGACAAAATTTGCCCACTTTTTTGCCATATCAGCAGGATATGCAGTGTTATAGGTGGCAGATTTGTTCTTCAAAAAGGTGTTTAGGCTTCATGGGGCACCTAAGAACATCATAAGTGATAGGGACAACAAGTTCACGAGTTTATTTTGGCAAGAATTGTTCAAACTTTGTGGTACTGAGTTGACTCCCAACACTAGTTACCACCCCCAGATAGATGGGCAGACTGAAATAGTTAATAAATGGGTGGAGGGCTATCTTCGAAACTATGTTTCAGGACAGCAGAAAGCTTGGGTTAGATGGCTGGATTTGGGAGAGTTTTGCTACAACTCCTCTTATCATATGTCCATTAAGATGTCATCCTTCATGGCGTTGTATGGTTATGAAGCTCCTAGCTTCATTGACTTGTTATTTGGTGATTGTAGAGTGCCCAGAGCCAAGGATTTCCTGCAGGAGAGTCAGGACATCATGAGATCCTTGAGAGAAAACATCCAACATGCATAGAATCAACAAAAGATATAAGCTGATCAACATCGTATTGAGAGGGAGTTTGAGGTGGGTGACATGGTTTATGTCAGATTACAGCCATACAGACAGTCCACTCTCAAAAAGAGTGGAGCAAAGAAGTTGAAACCACGTTTTTATGCCCATTCAGAGTTACCAGGATGGTTGGAGAGGTTGCTTATGAGTTGGAGTTACTTGAGGAGAGTAGAGTGCATGGTGTTTTTCACTATGCCTTAAGAAGGCACTTGGACACAATGTGATACCTTCAACAGTATTACCCCAATTGGATGAGGAGGGGAGATTGGAGCTTATTCCAAAGGCGGTTATTGATTTCAGCGATAGGACCCTTAGGAGGAGAGTGATCACAGAGTACTTGGTGAAGTGGCAGGGCTTACCAGTTGAGGATGCTACGTGGGAGAGTGAGCAGATGCTACAACATCTAGCATTATGATTGCTTGAGGTCAAGCAATCTTTGGGGAGGGCGGACTATAATATCCCCTCCTAGCCTCTGAGCAGTGCACATGACCTTTGGCCTATTTTAGAGTTCTTGTAGGCTAAATGGTTCTGGTAAGGGAACTCAATTCCGGTTCTTGGTATTGGGTTTTCAGTATTTTGGAGTACTTTTTATTTTTAGCAGGGTTTCAGTATTGAGCTTTAGTCTTCTATGAGCCCTTTGAGCATACCAATTTCTCTCCGGCTTGAGTCTTGGGTGCTACTTACTATTTTTAGTACTTTCTAAAAGTAGTAAGTCTATTTTGGGTAAGCTGGACCAGGTCAAGGTTCTCTCAACAACATATTCTCAGTTGAGGCATCGGTTTGCGAAGGTTGAAATATTTTAATATTTGCTTTACCTTTGAATTTGGATTAATAAAAAGTGACTATATATTTTTAAGTTGAGGGAAAAAGGGGGACATAAAAGGTACCTTGGGCGCCTAGTCAATGACTTGAAGTTGTTTTTAAAGCATCATAAACGTTTTAGTATGCTGAATAAGAGATGGGTGCCTAGACTATAGTTGAAATCCAAAATTAAAATAAAATCAAATAAAGCAATTAGATGAGGCGTGGTTTTTGAAGGGGTTTAGGGTTTTAGACTTCAGGTTTCCCTAATTTGCTATTGAGTCTTTTAAAAGTGCTTTGTGAGGCCTCATTCTTCATGGATGATTTTGGTTGCATGAGGAGATGCTGCTGGTTTTTCGCCAATAGGTTTGAAAGTGAGTGTTGAGGACGAAAACCCTTGACATCTTGGACTAGTTTTGGTAGTGCAAGATCTACCCTAACTGGTGGAAGGGTGGTTTCATCCAGAAATGACATTTGGAGCTTCAAGTTGTAGTTTTCAGTCTTTGGGATGAAGATATTTCAGCATTTTTGATTAGTTTCAGTTTGGGTTTTGGCTTGAGATTGCATACTCTCTTTTTGGTGTGGATTTCAAGGAGTTTTGGTGTGTTTTTATCATTTATGGGCACTTCATTATCAGGACTTGAGCTTGATATTTTGCTCATATCTTCAAAATGGTTTAGGCTATCCGTATGGGTATTGGTACATTTGAAAGCTCTCCTCAAGGCGCCAATATCAAGCACAAGTTTGAATTTTTTGAAAGAGTTTTGGATTTTATTGGCTAGGTCGACCCTTGGCTGGGAGCACCCTTCCTGGGTGTGTTATTTATTTTGGTTGACTTCCTTTGTGAGTGAATTTCTGTCTTGGTGGAGTTGTTAGAAGGGTTCTTTCTGCACTGTTTTGGCATCGATTTTGAAGACCTTGTCTTGGGTGTTGGACGTGGCAAGGAAGCTGTTAAATACCTGCTGTTAGGAGCTCATAACTAGGTCTGAAAATAAGTAATATTCTGAGTTATTGTTGATCATAAAATGACTTTTTTTTTCTAATTTTTAATTTTTTCTTTTAGGGGCGGGGGCCCTCGCTCGGTTGGCTAAATCTTTCCTGTTGCAGGTGGTTGGTCACGAGGTCTAGTCTCCCCCACCCCCATGGTACTAGAGGGCGTGTTGTGCCAGCGCCGCCAGTCACGTTAAAAAGTTTACCAGGCGCACTGCAGTTTATAGGGGGTCATGCTACCCGATTCCTGCAGTCTAAAAAACAAAAAGATCATAAAATGACTGTTAATGCTGTAATTCTTCTAAGTTAATAGAAGTTGAAAGAACTTTTTTCTATGCAAGTTTTCCTACTGTTATTTCTGCATTTATATGTTGTATCATTTGGCATGACAAAATCATAATGGGCATATGAGAAAACTCAAACAAGCAAACTCAAAAAACTCACAATCAGCAAGCATTGGGAAACAAAAAAAATAGGGGTCTTATAGTACATGCCAATCGGATGATGGCGTATGTGTTGAGATGAAGAATGGTGCCATCGAAAGGACAATTCGTATTCATCTATCAACCGTAGGTTCAACCACTCACATTCATTATGAGTGTCGATGAGAAGATGCACGGGCCAAGTAAAACATGTGTATCATCCCATTCACCCGACCTCGAAAATGAGGCATCCACGTCTGGCGATTCCGAACAAATGCAACCCAAATAAATTAGATTTTCCATAGTCTATGTGGAAAGTTGCCCTCCCTTCCTCTCGCATGACCAGTGTTCGAGTGCCACGCTAGCTGGTCGCTCTGGTCTTTCCACAACTTTATGTGGAAAGACGCCCACCTTACCACCCACAGTAAATGAGATTAAACTTAATAATTAACAAAGTTATAAAATAAAATTAATTATTATATACTGTAATATCCCCATTTTGGCCATTCGCTCTTCATTTGGTTTTAGCCTATTTCTGGAAATCCGTAGGCTACTTAGATGTGCAAATTTAGGGTTTCCACTGTCAGTAAGTCTTGCTTCCAGCTCAGTTCAACTTTCTGTTGGTTTTGAGGTGAACTTACTATTTTTGGCAGTGGCTATTTTTAGTAAGTCTAATTTTGGCAGTGGCATCATCAGCAGTTTAGCTCAGGTCATCATGCTATTTTTGGCAACCCATTAGTTTTAGTTTTGGCGTTGGTTTTGGTTATCTCCTTGGACTAAGTTTTATACTTAGTCAATTTCATGTTTGTAAGTTGTACCCCACGTCTAGGATTGATGACTTCAAGTTGTTTTTAAAGAGGGGACATTAAGGGGTCTATTTGAACATTTAATATTTTGATAAATGTTTTATTGTTGCAACTTGAAAATGGACGCCTAAATAAGATGATAAATATTTTATTAATTCAAAAAAATTAAGTGAATGTGTGAGAGGTGGCGTCCCTTGGGGAATTTGAACAGTTTCTTGTTGGAGTTACAAGCTGCTTCATTTGCCCAATTGAAGCTTATTTATTGATGCTTTGAGCCTTCATTCTTATCTTTGGGGTTTATGATATCGTTATGCTGTTGGTTTGAAATCCAGAATCCGGCTAGGGGAAAGCTTAGCAAATTTACTCCTTTCTTCGGGTTTGAAACTATGGTTCCCCGGATGGTTGATTGAGAGTGTGCTTCATTCAGAAGTATATATGGAGCTTCATTGTTGAAGATATTGATGATTTTATCAGATTTTATGTTTGCTGGTTCATACATGGCTGAAGGACGTTTTTGATTGTAACTCATTGAGTGATTTAATTTCAGTTATGGGTATTTACCTATTCCATTTCAATGCTATTGGCACCCCTTCTTGAGCAATTTCAGATTTTATCTTGGAGAAATGAATTTTCTAGAGAAGGCCGTCCCTCTAGCTAGGGCCGTACCTTCTTCTTCTCCTGCATTGGAATTCGAGCTGGATTATGGTATGTGTTTAGCATTGGAATATTCTTGATTTCTGGTCCCCTAGCCTTGGTGAGAGTTGTTCATGTTTGAGGAGTATATAGGCGTGGTTTTGAGGAAGATTTAATCATTTTAGTTGTGCATTGCTTGCTGGTCTGGTTAATTACAGCTTGCTGGTTTTAATATCAGATCTGAATATTTCTCTTTCATGCTTATTTCTTGGTTTTCCATTCACATTTTGTAAAGAGAGATACAGTTCTAGGCATAGCCGAAGTTTTGGAGCAAGTTTGAAGAAGTTATAATCCATCTGGTTATTGTGAAGTTGCCGGTCTGCATTCTAAATTGTTAGCATTTACAAATCAGACTTAATTCTTTCCAAGTTATGCATTATTTCTTGGAAATCTTTGCTGCTAGTTCTTGAGCAGTCCTTTTTAAGAAGACAGGAGATTTGGAGATGAAGTTAAGAACAAATTATTGATGGCTAATTGCTGGTAAGAAATCTCAGTTTGCTGGTTTTATATCATATTCATCATTAGTTCAGATTTTGGCTTAGAGTTCAGTGATTGAAAAGTTTGGAAGTGTGAGAGATCTTCTTTCTTCAATGTACATTGATTATACATCAATTAACACTTGTAATTTGCAGATTATTTATGTTGTAAGACTGTAAACAGTAGTACTGTTCTAGTCCATTCTATTTCTGCATTTACTTAGTATTTTAAAATTCACACATTGTAACCCCTGGATGGTTTACCGCCAGTGTTGAGGAAAATACATTTTGTAACTTTCAATTCACACCCATTGTTAAGTGGAGAATCCCCACTCATGAGTGGATGCCTGCCGCAGCGGATGAATTAGTTTGTTTTGTAATATCTTTCCCCCCACTGATTTAGTGGAAGTGCGGAATTCTTTCATGGCTGGTTCACCGCCTAGCTCCATTCAATTGTAATTTCATTTCAGTTATTGCTTAGTTTCTCCCCCATATGACAACACCTCTCCTTCATTGGGATTGAGTGTGCATTCTTGGCGTTGAGATCTTTTAAAATTGGATTCTCAATTTGGAGCTAACGCTAACATTTGGCATAGTGCTGGTTTGTGTTGTGAAAACATTGAGAAAAAATTTAAGGGGCATATTTCATATACTTAATAAATAAATAAATAAATAAATACTAAAAGTAATATTTATAAAAATATAAAAGCATCCAAACTTAAATAAAACAAAACTATAATATCATTTGTAGCTGATCAATTTGTGGAAAATGTACTTAAAAAAGATATGAATGGGGAAACCAACATCTAAATGTCCAAAATCAATAGCTGGTTGGTATACCAAAGGCACATAATGGGAGTTGTTATTTATACAAAGGTGGACAAAGGCTTTCAAACAAAAAAAATGCCTTAAAACGAATGAGAAAAAATGCATGTAAAACCCTAGTTGGGCAAAAAAATCATGTGTTGAGTCCAAGAAAATAAAATTCAAATATCATTAGAACCCTTGACTACACATGATTTTGGCATTTTTATCACGGTTAGATGGGAAAGAATCATAAAAAGAATGTGCTACAATTTATTAAAAAACCACTTTTAGGGGAAATAATTGTACAACCCAATGATTCATGATTTTTGCTTCTATGGTCTTCCCTCTCTAATATTCAAAACTTCTACGTTGAACTACTCAATAAAAACAATCTATAATTAATTTTCTTATTTGTTATAGATATGTCATTATATTACCTCACATGTAATCCTGTTGGGTCTAGATAAATCCTTTACAAATTAGTTTGATTAATTTAATTAGCAATATAACGTATTGCACTTTACATTGCTTTGACCTAATTTATAACTAACATATAAATCTAGATTTTGGTTTCTATGCCGTGTGCTGGCTATTCCATTACGTATAGATATAATATTACCATGGTCCAAAATGGATAACCCTCCACCCCTATTATATCCTAAGTTCCTATCACAAACCTAACTGAAAATGATTAGATAAACTTGAGGGTTAAGATAGGGAAGACAATGAATTCATATCAATAGGAGATAATAGTTTGTTTATTTTTGTGTGTGTTATGTTGGAGTGTTCTTTGGAGAAAAGGTGAGATTGAGAATGGAGCGTTTCAAAGTTTAATCTAGGAGAAACTCTCACACCATATTAGGTAGGTTTCCCAAGCCTTAGTGGATGGACTCTATTATGTTGTAAGGATTTTGTTTTGTTATTTATATTTTAATTGTTTGTTTTTTTTTGGTATGTTACAGATCAATTTTTCCATACTTAGCTTGGGTTTGTTTGGGAATTTTCTTGGTCGTTTTTAAATTCTTCTCAGACTTAAATTTGGATTTGGCTCTACATTGTGAATTTGTTTTGACTTTGGGTAGAGGGGGACTATGCAATTTGGGGCATAGGGGTTTTTCCTTTCCCAATCAACTAATCAGAGTTTTGGCTTTATGTTGCCTCCTAAGGTTGGAGAAGATATTTGCTCTAGATAAAGTTGCCTCTTACAATCCCTTTCCTTTGGAATGGACTTTGAGGGGCTCAATAAGGGCTGCTTTCTCCACTATTTTGGTTACCTTTCTCAATTTGGCTCAAATCTCAAATGAGCTTAATCTCATTTATTGTTTTGAACTTTTGAGAAACTTGTTCATGGCTTTTTTTTTTAATTTTGATGGTGGGCTAGTTCTCATTTTCAATAGGTTTTTTTCCATGGATGAAGTGGAGGATCACCTTGTTTTAGTGTCAAAGGTTACCGAAATGAACTGTAATATTTAAGCCAGTAGCCCTAACTGAGCCTATGCCAATGTACCCTCCAAGGTGTATTCACCTTCCCCAACTTTTGCCCCCATATGGCTATGGGGTGGCTAGGTGGAATAGGGTTGCCACTCTTGTGGTAACCTTCGGATTGCTGATGTGTTTAGTTGGAGCAGGACTAGTTTGGTTGAATATGAATTGAGGTTGCAAAGGTTATTGTCAGGAGTGCTATGTAAATGGTTTTTATGGGTGTGAATTAAGGGACCCTTATGGGAGCTAGTTATTGGTGTAATTGTTAGATTTTGAAATGTCTCTACATCTTTGTTTACTTTAAATCTATGTTTGGTCATCAACCTATGGCCTTTTGGATGAAATATAAAGCTGGTTAAATCTAATTTGTTATTATTTAAGTTAAACAGTTTTGTCTAATTAGGAATCGATTAATTTAGCTTTTAGCTAAAGTGTAGGATACTGTTGTGTATGGATTGCCATTATGGTTCTGTGATCTTTGAAACTAACTGCTTTAGTTTGTAGTCATTCTTTGAAACTAACTGCTTTAGTTTGTAGTCATTCTTAAGTTAAATCCCTTTCCCTAGACTTAACTGTGGGTTCTGTTTGACCCCTAGGTCTTATGACTTTTATGCTATTCGCTTCCTCCCCTGCTGATAGTTGACCAACTGGTAACGATCATCTATGGAACTCAGACAGCCTAGAGAACGGAAAGAAATATACATATGCCATATTAAATGTATATGATTAGGGCATTTGTAGGAAAATTTTTGGGCATTATGTCTGCTAAAAGGTTTTATTTATTGCAGGTGTTAAACGCTTGTGTTCCTTGGCAAGAATGGAAAGGAGCTTTTTGGGTGTTGCAACAGATTAGACAAAATGGATTAAGACCTTCTTGTGCGACATATGGGCTTGCAATTGAGGTATCAAGTGCAAATTAAAATTGTGTTAATTTCCTTTGCCTTTTTTTTTGTTTGAAAAAGCTAAATATTAAATTAAAATGAAAAGTGGAGTTACAAATATCATTTGCCTGATACAACAAAAGGCAGGCAAAGAGCGATTAATCAGAAGAGAGTGGCATGGTCAATCATAGCTGCGATCTCCATTAACAAAAACAAACTATCAAAGCCACTTACACTTTTAATAACTATACTAGGATTTATCATGGCACACATAGATATTCTACTGGTAGTATGTACAACAGTAATATGCATATAGCCTTTACCGTTTACAAATTTATTAATGTTCACAGCAGTAATAGTACATCTGATATGACAATGGTGAGGCATCTGATGCTGTTCCAAATTTTGTAAAGAAGTCTTAGCAGACATTAAACAGGATTGTGAGAAATCCTGTGGGCGAAGTGAGACAGGGTACTTTCCTCATTTCCATTGCAACTTGTCCAGGGAGAATTGCCATCATAGAGTTGTTGGCATAGAGTGAAACCCTCCTTTGACAGTCTTTTGAGCCAAGGGCCATGGCCTGCCTGTAGCTGGATGTATTCAGTAAAATGTCTTTTAGTATTCTCTGTAAATAGGAAGCTATAAATGGCTTCAAAAGTGTGTTAATGCTGTCCAATGTCTATGCTCACATGCTGCGTACAGGTGTTTAAGGTATCATTTTGTTTCTGCTGTTTCTGAAGAACATGGAGGAGCCTAGTGATGAAGCCCTCAATAAAATTGGTGTCCATACGGACCATACCTTTTTCCGCTATGTGAAATATTCCGAGCCAAATTTTTTTCGATTTTCAATTATCAGATTACAACATTACAATCAAGTACCCGTTAAGGTTAGAAGATAAACCCAAACGTACTGAAACAACTCTAACCAGTATGGCGCCGATGATGGCGAGCATTGGTCAGAGGGTCTTCTACTCTAAAAGCTGGAAAGGGAATTCGACGTCAAGTATGTGCTACCCAATCCAATGCGGAGTGAGGGGTGACCATATGACGGAGTGATTACACTAACAATGCTTGAAAGAGAAATGTTGAAAGCTGGAAACACTCGACACCCAGAATGTGCTTGCTAACCCAGAAAGGGAGAGTAGCTACCATAGGGCGGAGATGAATTAAATACAATGTCAAATGCTGAAAGTAAGAAGACGATTACAATCTGATAAAGCACGAATCTA